>PITA01013525.1:0-57216 GCA_004023965.1 Spilogale gracilis | reverse complement strand
AAAAAAAAAAAAAAAAGGAAACAGGATGCCCAGATGACTCAGTCATTAAGTGCCTGCCTTCAGCTCAGGTCATGATCCCAGAGTCCGGGATCAAGCCCCGCATCGGGCTCCCTGCTCGGCGGGAAGCCTGCTTCTCCCTCTCTCACTCCCCCTGCTTGTGTTCCCTCTCTCGCTATATTTCTCTCTGTCAAAAAATTAATAAAATCTTTTTTTAAAAAAAGGAAACATAACATTTACCTTTCAGATTATGTATCAATCACAAATGTAAAAATGTAAGTTGATAATGGAGTGATGTGAAAGTCACCACCTTAACACCCTAATTGAACATAGCATCACTAACTGTGGGAAAAAGAGATCCTCTTTCAATACGATGCAATGTGAAGATGTAAGTATCACAGAGTTTTCTTGCCAAAAATACTTAGCTTTAACTAACCTTTTAGATCTAATGTCCAGGAAATATAGGCAGTAGAGAAATATGTTACTACCATGAGGAAACGAGAAATTCAAGATACGGACTGTTTTAAGGATAGCTGGCCTGGTCTCTTCAATAAATCAGTATCAGGAGAGAAAAAGTAAACATGTGGAGATGAGTTGAGGGAAAAGGAGGTAGAAGAAACACCAGCTACAAAGGCTCTGAGGTGGGAGCATACCTTGACTGTTTTAATAAGAATAAGAATATCACTGTGACTAGACTCTGACTTTTGCTGGGTGAAATGGGGAGCTACTGAAGAACTCTGAGCAGAAAAATGACATGATCTAACTTACTTTTTCACAAGATAATTCTAGTTGGTTACACTGATAAGAACAGACTACCAGAGACAGGAGAGAAAGCAGGGACACCAAAAAGGGGGCAAATATTCCTGGAATAATCCAGGTAAGACACGATGCTGGTTTGGACCAGGTCGTAGCAGGGGAAGAGTGAAAAGATTCTGCATATAATTCGAAACAAGAGTCAACAGAACAGACGTGTTGGCTTTGTGGAAAAGAGGGAGGTCAAGATGAGTTTAGGAGTTCATTTTAAAAATTGTTGTTTTGTTTCTGTTTTTGCTTGAACAACTAGATGAGAGGACTGACATTAATTGAGACTGGGAAGACTGCAGGAAGAACAGATTTGTTGGTATGAGAGGGAGTGGTGATGCCAAGGTCAATAGTTCAGTTTGGGATATTACTTTTGAGATGCCTGTTAGACACTCAGGTAAAGTTATGCAGAATGCTGTTGGAGAATCAAGTGTAGACTTAAGGGGAGACAGTCATAGGAGGGAATACAGAAAGATAAAAGAAAGAATTAAATAGAAATATTTATTTTATAATAAGTCATATTCTTTAAGAGTCTATAGAATTCCAGAGTTTATATAGGAATATAGAAAGGAACATCCAAAGGCTGAGCCATGGGGTACTCAAACATGCAGAGCAATACTAAACAATGGAATGTTCTGTGATGATGAAATATTTATATATTTGTTCCGTTCAAGAGGTAGCCACTATTCACATGTAGCTACTGAGTACCTGAAATATAGCTAATGCAACTGAATAATTGAAAATTTAACTTAAATAGCTACATGTAGCTAGTGGCTATAGTACTGGATAGTGCAGACCTAGAGTTTGGGGAAGTAATGAGGAATCAGCTGAAGACTGAAGAGAAGTGGCCAGGGAGGGAGGGTCCATGGGTCTCACATATTTTTGCATATGTTGCAAGTGAGGCACTGAGCATCTTGGCAATCAGTAATATGATATTTGAAGCCAAGTGAAGAAGGTATTTCCAGGAGGAGAGAGTGATCTGAATGTTAAGTCAGACAGCTGAGAAATGACATATGTGGACATCATTAGTAACTGGTAAGAGCAGTTCTGATGGAATTGTGGGGGCAGAAATCTATTTGGCTTGGGTAAAAAAAATAAGAAAACCTAAGACAAAGTATAGAAAACTCTTTCAAGTTTTTCCATGAAGTTTATTCCTTTTAAGATTCTATTTACTTATTTGACACAGAGAAACACAGCTAGAGATCATGACCTGAGCCGAAGGCAGATGCTTAACCAGTGAGCCACCCAGGCACCCCTGCCATGAAGTTTAAATGAAATAAGACATAGGAGAAAGTGGTGTCCACAAAGATTATTTTGTGGGTTTTTAAAATTTTTTTAATTTTATTTTTTAATTTTTTTTATTGTGTATGTTAGTCACCATAAAATACATGATTAGTTTTTGATGCAGTGTTCCAAGATTCACTGTTTATGTACAATACCCAGTGCTCCATGCAATATGTGCCCTCCTTAATACCCACCACCAGGCTCACCCATCCCCCCACACCCCTCCCCTCTAAAAGCCTCAGTTTCTCAGAGTCTACAGTCTCTCATGGTTTGTCTTCCCCACAAGATTTGAGAGAGAGACAGAGAGAAAGAAAGAACACAAGCAGGGTAAGAGGCAGAGGGAGAATCAGACTCCCCACTGAGTAGGGAGCCAGATGGGAGTCTAGATTCCAGGACCCTGGGATCATGACCTAAGCCAAAGGCAGACGCTTAACACACTGAGCCATCAAGGTACCTGACAAGGATTATTTTGAAGAGGGGAGAAATAAATGCATATTTTCTCATGGGTAAGACACGATTAAGAAGAGGGGGAAACAGATATGAAAGAATTATGACACACTTAGGTTGATTCTTTCCCAGCAATGGGAGAGAAAGAGTATATGAATACCACTGTAGGTAGTGGGCAGCTGGAGTACTAAAAGCCTGTGAAAACTCTTCTTTTTCCTGTTTCTTTTCTGAAATAGGAAGAAAGGTCATCAGCTGAAAGCAACAAATGGGGAGAAGATGGTAAAGACATGAAGAGACTCAAGACACACAACAGTCATTTAAGAGGAGATGAAACAGAAAATGACTGGAAATTCAGTATGAGTGCCAGGGAACATTATGGGTCCACTTGAAGCTATGATCATTAATTGAATGCAAGCTCAGCAGTATGGTTTTACAGGCATGGACTAGGCAAAGAACTGGATTTCATCAGCACTGTACTATAGCCAGGCAAGCCTGCTGCAGTGAGAGAAAGGCAAAGGAATTAAGTATGCAAGGGACATATTATAATAACTGATGATGGACTCAAAGCCTCTACCCTATCTCTGGGAATCCTAACCCTTCCACTGAGCCCTGTGGGACTCATGGGCAGACAGCAGCAAAAACCTCCTATCCTGGACCTCTTCTTGAAAGACTTCCTTTTCCTTCTTATTTAAACTGCAACTGGGCTCTGAGCTTTCCTCTGAGCATACTGCTTTCCCTGTAGCCCTCTCAGATGAGGACTCTTTTTCTCTTTCAAGCCCTCAGACATGAGGCCTGGTAAGTGCCTTTTTTGTTTTTTAAGATTTTATCTATTTATTTGACAGAGAGAGAGATCACAAATAGGCAGAAAGGCAGGCAGAGAAGAGGGGGAAGCCCGGCTTCCCGCTGAGCAGAGAGCCCAATGTGGGACTCGATCCCAGAACCCTGAGATCATGACCTGAGCTGAAGGCAGAGGCTTAACCCTCTGAGCCACCCAGGCACTCCAGTGCCTTTCTGCTTCCTCATTGCAATTTCCAGTGCATTATCCCTCCACCCTCTCTCCAAATCCCCTGTTTTGAATCGTGTATTATTAGGCTCTACCACCTACTACCCTTCTTTACTGGGTTATTTAAGTCTCCTTTTCATTCCTTGATGAGTTTTAGCTTTTGGCTCACTGTCACTCCAATACTATTTCTGTTATATTCTAACTGATTTATACATCAAGTAGATAATCCATCTGATATCCTGGCCTCTTACTTTCTTGACCTTTCCTCCACAATGGTAATTTTGTTGATATTGTTTTCTACCCTGTTTCCATCACTTTTTCCCACGGTCAGACCTTAAGCCTTTAGAACATCTACAAGAACATCTAATATTTTAATAACCATAGACCTGAAGGAGTATCTTTTATCAAAAATTTATTCTGAGTTCAGAGTAAGACCACCACTCTGCAGGCCTCCCCGACAGAGTAGAGAGAATGGCCATACATCAGGCACAAGACCACCTCTGCAGCGATTCATGCTACCATTAACAACAGGTAAAGAGGAGTGCAAGAAAGGAAGAACTAGGTATGCTTTCTCTTTGTGTCCTCTTATCTTGGGCTTGTATTCCTTAGGTGAGAGAGCAAGGGATGTGTGAAGGGTTGAGGTAGAGGCAGAGGCATGCTCCTATGTTGATTGACCCTTCTTATACTGGGTTCTCAAAAGGAAGATTAACATTATTACATTATCATTTTTAAAGTACTTCTATGCAAGGTATTGTGCTGAGCATTTAAATGCATTATCTAATTTAATTCTTATGCCAACATTGAGGTTATGTTATTTCCATTCCACAGATGAAGAAATGGAGGCTAAGAGAAATTAAAATGGAAAAACTGATCTGGGTCCAGGTTTCTTGAACATTAAAGCCCCTCTATCCTATACCACAGCCATATCAAGACTAAAGGAGTCATGCTGATCAGTACCTGGGTCCCTGCCATAAGCCTAGATTTCCCAATTTCTAGGAAAAGTATTACCTTGAAATCTTAGTAGGCATTAAGAAGACAGGAAGGAAGGAAGGAAATATACAGAATACTGAAGTTCTGTAGCAGAACTTCACTGTAGCAACCTGAATCGAAAATACAAGGGGTTTTTGGGGCGCCTGGCTAGCTCAGTTGGTTGAGCGACTGCCTTTGGCTCGGGTCATGGTCTTGGAGACCCGGGATCGAGCCCCACATCGGGCTTCCTGCTTGGCGGGAAGCCTGCTTCTCCCTCTCTCAGTCCCTCTGCTTGTGTTCCCTCTCTGGCTGTGTTTCTCTCTGTCAAATAAATAAATAAAATTTAAAAAAAAAAAAGAAAATACAAGGGTTTTTTTTTTAGCCCTAATTTTGTTTTTTAGAAAGCTTGAAAACCAGATAAATTTATTATTGAGTGATGAAATTGTGACACATAAAATAGGCATATAAAAGAAAATCATAATGGATAAAGTTAATGGAGTAAAATTTAAAGTCAGACTCATAAAACCAATGAGTAACATTAATGCTACCTATCTGAACTTCAGACTATATTACCAGACTATAAGTATATTACCAAACTTTATAAGCATAATTAAGATGAGCTTGTTCAACAATGAAACTGACTGAGACATAATTAAAAGCATATTCAGAAAAGGCTTCAATCCAGAAATAGAATTATATACAAGACATGCCATAACGCCACAAATAAAGCATTTTTTTTTCAGAACAAATGACCTATGAGATTAAATCAACAGGAGGGAAATGGAAAATGCAGAAGATTCTAAACGTGGAAGAGCTGCAAACATCAGAGCAAGAAAAAAAAATTAACTTAACAGAAGAGTGAAATAGACTTGATTTGGAGAAAACACATAAATACAAAAACATAGTGCAAATATTCTCTGAACAGAAGAAACATGGAAATAATTTTCATTTATTCACAAAGTATTTATTAGGCATTTATAGCACTGCTATAGTTTCTCAAAAAGAAGATGATAGGATTTGGGTGGCAGTGTGACAAATCAGGGTTGAAGCAGAGATGAGTCAGAAAGTCACTGCAATCTACTCATCCTCATCTCTGCCACATATAGCCAGTGCACACCATGAAAGATGATTCAACAATTTTCTTACTGTATGAATGGTCAGATGCTGTAGAGTGCCCAAAATTCAACTGGGACAGGGGAACAGAGCAAAACCCCAATGGAAATATTTCTAGGCAAAAAGGACACACAGATTCTTTTGAGCTGACAACTTTCGGTTTTTAAATGCGTTCCTTTGGGTTGCACATGTGTCCCTCAACAAAAGCCACTGCTTCTCCATTTCTTAGTTTTTGTCCTGGATACACCTTGGGATCTTACTTCTTGGCTCCACTGATATCCTCTAAATAATCAACTTTGACATATCTTAGATGAGGTCTTAACACAAAGAAAATCATTAATTCATTTTTGCACTGATCCAAAATAAACAAACTGATTTTTTAAACCTGATACTTGGGATTCTTTCATATGTTGTAGGTTTAGTTTTTAAATGTGAAGGTAGGAGAAATGGTTTTATGTTACTCTTTGAGAGAAGTTCTCAGCCAACAGTACATTGTAGATCTTTATTACCAACAAATGAAAAGCCGAATTGGATAGAATAACCCCATATTTTTTCTTTGTCATATTTTCGAGTGTTTAAATTTTTCCTTTTTAGAATTTTAAATATCTCAATAGAAGATGATCAATCATAATAAAATAAACATTCAGCTGTCTACAATACCAAAGTATAGTAAATTGAATATTTTTAAAGCAAACCTCTTCCTTATTTAATATAAAATGGAGTCTTTAATTTGACAATCCATCTTAATTTAATTAGGCCCCTTTAATATTTTATGAGATTCAACAGCATATCTTTATCTTGCTATTTATATTTACTGAACCAATCTGAAATTATTTTCTCTAGTGTGACCTTAAGAATAGGAAATAGCGGGCACCTGGGTGGCTCAGTTGGTTACGCGACTGCCTTCGACTCAGGTCATGATCCCGGAGACCCGGGATCAAGTCCCGCATTGGGCTCCTGCTTGGCAGGAAGCCTGCTTCTCCCTCTCTCACTCCCCCTGCTTGTGTTCCCTCTCTGGCTGTGTTTCTCTCTGTCAAATAAATAAAATCTTTAAAAAAAAAAAAAGAATAGGAAATAGCAAATGCCAATTATATGCATGTATCAATACAAGTATAATTTTAAACATAAGGCAAGCCTGGCTAATGTTTCTAATTTATAATAATTTTTTATTCTTTATTTATTTGAGAGAGCAAGAGAACATGAGCAGAGATGGGGAAGGCTGTAATTTTTTTCAAAAAATCTTTTATTTTGAAATAGTTATAATTTCCAGAAGAACTGCAAAGATAAAACAGAGAATTCCCTTATGCCCTTTACCCGGCTTCCTTTAATCATGTAGTTTGTTTAGTATTACAGACATCTTGATGTTTTATAAAAATTTTGATCAGATGAATACAGCTTACATATTCCATAAGGGACATCTTGAAAGAATTCTTCAGAATTATTATTTCTCATGCTCCTCACTAATTTATGATATTTTTACATGTGTTTCAAACATGTTCCACTTTTATTTTTTTATTTTTTTAAAAGATCTTATTTAAGTATTTGACAGAGAGAAACACAGCCAGAGGGGGAACACAAGCAGAGGGACTGAGAGAGGGAGAAGCAGGCTTCCCGCCGAAGCAGGAAGCCCGATGTGGGGCTCGATCCCAGGTCTCTGGGATCATGACCTGAGCCGAAGGCAGTTGCCTAACCAACTGAGCCACCCAGGCACCCGACATGTTCCACTTTTAAGCAATGGCCAATTATGAGTACAAATTAAACTTGCAACAAAGAACAATTAAAAAGAGCATAACAGTCCTCTTCAAAATCTTCCAAAAAAAAAAAAAATAGAAGAGAAGAAAATGCTTCCAAATTCATTTTACAGGACTAGCATTATCTGGATACCAAAACTAACCAATGCCATTACAGGAAAAGAAAATTATAGGACAATACTCCTGATAAACATAGATGCAAAAATCCTAAACAAAATATTAGCAAACCAAATTCAACAATACAACAAAAGGATCATATACCATGATCAAGTGGGATCTTTTCCAAGGACAGTTCAACATCCATAAACCAATGTAATATACCATATTAACAAAATACAACATCCATTCATGGTAAAAACACTCAACAAAGTGGGTATAGAGAGAATATACCTTAACAAAAGAAAGCCCATGTATGATAAGCCCACAGCTAACATCATACTCAACAAGAATAGGAGTAAGACAAGAATGTGTACTCTCACCACTTTTATTCAGCATAGTATTAAAAGTCTTAGGGCAATTAAGCAAGCAAAAGAAAAAATTTTAAAGATTTTATTTATTTACTTGAAAGAGAAAAGAGATGGCAAGAGAGAGCACAAGTGGGATGGAGGGGCACAGGGAGAGAGAGAAGCACACTCCCCCCAAACAAGGAGACTGACGTGGGGCTCAATCCCAGGTCCCCAAGATCATGACCTGAGCCAAAGGCAGATGCTTAACAAGTAAGCTACTCAGGTGCCCCAGAAAAAGAAATGTTATAAAAAAATATCCAAATCAGAAAGGAAGAAGTAAAATTGTCTCTATTTGCAGATGCTATTAACACAAATATAGAAAACTCTTAAAAACTCCACTGAAAAACTGTTCGAATAAATGAACTCAGTAAAGCTGCAGGACCAAAAAATCAATACACAAAACTCAGTTGTGTTTTCATACACAAAAGAATAAAATACCTAGGAATTAATTTAACTAAGGAGGTGAAAGACCTGTATACTGTAAACTGTAAGACACTGATGAAAGAAACTGAAGACACAAATAAGTACAAAGATATTCCATGTTCATATATTAGAAGACAATATTGTCAAAATATCTATAACTACTGAAAGCAATCTACAGATGCAATGCAATCCCTATCAAAATTCCAATGGTGAAAATGAAGATGGCGGAAAAGTAGGAGACCCCATTTCAAAGGGTCCCCTGAAGTGAGCTGAATACCTACAAAAACACTGTGAGCACCCATGAAATCAGCCTGAAATGTAATATTATACACTTCTGGATCTCTACAGGGGAAGAAGAGCATCAGCAAAGAGGTAAAGTGGAGTGGGAATGCTCAGAGTGAAATCCAAAGACAAAGGGATGTGGGGGGAGGGGGCCCACAGGAGCGACCCTTGGAAAGCAGTACCCTGGCATGAAAGTGCTCTGTGTTTGGGGAACAACAGCAAATTATGGTCTGATTAAAAGCAGACAAAAACAAAGGGCCTGAGAGGCAACCAGGGAAAGCTGACCGCTTTGACAGGGATATAAACCTGCCGATAGAAAGCGCTCCCTGGTGCCGTGGCAGGGAGCCCGGTGGCACAGAGTATCTTTAAAACTGCCACTTTTGTTTCTGCCACTTTTTTCCGCCCCTTGGTCCAGGCGCCGGCAACCTGCAAGGGAGGCAATTCTGCAGACTTGCCCATGAGCTACGGGGCGGAGGGATCTCAGTCCTTCCTGCATGGGTATGCACTACAGAGAGTCTCTGGGCAGAGACAAGGTTGCATGACCCGAAGTCAGTTGCGGTTTCCATGGCACGGAGCAAAACGACAAGCGGGGACTTCAGGCGCCATTCTGACCAGTGGCTGCAGGAGCACCCAGTTGTGACAAGCAGCCAAAGGGGAAAATACAGAGAGATTCTGTGTGCCCTCGCACTTTCCAGAGGGCTCTAGCTGAGGGCTCTCTGATGAGGATCCAGGCACAGACATTTTGCTCTAGCCTGACTTTCTGAAAAGCTGCAAAAAGCTGCAAAAGAACAAATCCTCCAGAGAACAAAAGCCTGAAAACCTGGTTGCCATGGAGCCCAGCCCCCAGAAAGGAGGCGGAGAGACTCAGCCCAGGTAGAAGGGACTGAAAAACAGGGGCATGCCCCGCCCCCAGAAGACAAGACAGAAGAACAAGAGCACAATACCAAAGGGTCTCCGTAAAACCCCCAAATCAGGGAAAAAGCAATATATAAAGCTCCAGTACTACCCCCAAAGCTGTACACTTTATAGATACAGCTTTTCACTTTATTTTCTTTTTTAACTTTTTTCTATTTTTGTTTTTAAAGTTTTCACTTTAAATTAAAATTCATTCTCACAGTTTTTGTTCTTTTATTTTTTAACCCACTTATTATTACAACGTGATACTTAATACAACACTCCATAATAACTTTTAACCTTGAAATTTTTTCAAACACATACCTGTGTTTTTTTGTTGTTGTTCTTGCTTCTTTTGTTTGTTTTTTCTGGATTTTTTTCCTTTCTTCTCTCTTTTTTCCATTATTCTTTTTTCTTTTAAATATACATATAGTTATAAGCTTCAAGGTAATCCTTCATTCCTATTCAATATGCCCCTATATACAAACCAGATTTAATCCGCAGAAATATTTAGAAAGTGGACTCCTCTAACAATAATAACAAGACACACCCAGGAGGATCTGAAATACTTTCCTTGTCCACAATGAGGGTTCGCACTCACCTTCCAATCCTATTTTTCTGACAGTGTTTCTGTGTAATTGTTTTGTTTTTGTAATATGTAAATACTGGTCTCGGGGGTCACTTGGGTTGGGCTTAGCTTTTTGATATCTTCAACTTTCTTTTACTCTTGATGGTCTTTTTCTTTACTCTGTTATAGTTTTGTACTATATAAATCCTACCATTGGGGACCATTCTGGCCGTTTTTTTTCTCGCTTCTTTTCTCTTTTTCTCTCCCTTTTTTCTTTCTTCTTCCTTTCAGAGGTGACTTCTGATTGCTATGAAACCTTACAACGAGCAACTCACCTGGATAGTGGTTGATATATTCAGCTACACATCCCCTCAACCACCCTTCGCCAAAATGACTTGGAGGAGGAACAGCCAACAGAAGAAAAACCCAGAGACTGCAACCCCTGTCACAGAATTACTGGAAATGAACATAAACAATATGACAGAAATGGAATTCAGGGTACCAATCATCCAAGCAAAGGCTAAGTTGGAAAAGAACATTACTGGCAAGATAGAAGCTCTAAGGACAGAAGAGAAAGCCGAACTGGCAGAGGTTAAAAAGGCAATTAATGAGATGCAATCTAATTTAAATATGCTAACAGTTAGGGTAGGTGAAGCCTAAGATTGTATTAATGATTTAGAAGACAGATGGATTAAGAAGGAGGAGCAAGAGAAGTCTTGGAACAAACAGTAAAATCCCATGCAAATAGAATTAGGGAAATAAATGATGCCATGAAATGCTCCAATATCAGAATTATTGGAATCCCTGAGGGAGTTGAGAGAGAGAGAGAAGCCTAGAAGATATAGCTGAACAAATCATGGATGAAAATTTCCCTAATCTGGGGAATGAAACAAGTATTCATGTCCCGGAGGAAAAAAAGACACCCCCCCCCCAATATCAATGAGGCTAAAAAAACATCCAGGCACATAACTGTGAAATTCATGAATCATAAACACAAAGAATATGTCTTAAGGGCAGCACGGGGGAAGAGATCCCTTACATTCAGAGGGAGGACCATCAGAATAACATCAGACCTGTCCACAGAAATCTGGCAAGCCAGAAAGGGCTGCCAAGACATATTCAGGAAATTAAATGGAAAAAATATGCAACCAAGGATAATGTACCCAGCAAGTTTGACTTTCAAAATGGAAGGAGAGATAAAGAGCTTCCAGGACTGGCAAGGTCTAAAAGATTATGCAACCATCAAGCCAGCACTACAAGAAATATTAAGGGGGGTTCTATAAGAGAAATGAACCCAAGAGTGACACAGAAAAGACATTTACAGAGGTAATCTATAGAAACATGAACTTCACAGGCAACATGATGTCAATAAAAACATATCTATCAATAATCACTCTAAATGTGAATGGCCTAAATGCTCCAATAAAAAGGCACAGGGTTGCAGACCGGATAAAATGACAGAACCCGCCCATAAGCTGTTTACAAGAGACACATTTTGAATCTAAAGACACTTCCAGACTGAAAGTGAGGGGATGGAGGACCATGTTTCATGCCAATGGACCTCAAAAGGAAGCTTGGGTAGCGATTCCCATATCAGACAAATTAGATTTTAATCTAAAGACTGCAGTTAGAGACACAGAAGGACACTACATCATTCTCAAAGGGTCTATACACCAAGAAGATCTAACAATTGTCAATATTTATGCCCCCAATATGGGAGCAGCCAACTACATAAGACAACTGTTAAGCAAAATAAAGAGTCATATTAATACAAATACATTAATTGTAGGAGATCTTAACACAACACTCTCAGCAATGGACAGATCATCTAAACAGAAAATCAACAAACAAGAGCTTTGAATGACACATTGGACCATATGGATCTCATAGATATATTCAGAACATTCCACCCTAAAACAGCAGAATACTCATTCTTCTCGACTGCACATGAAATTTTCTCTAGAATAGACCACATACTAGGTCACAAATCAGGGATCAACTGATACCAGAAGACTGAACACATCCCTGCATATTCTCTGACCACAATGCCGTGAAACTGGAACTCAACCATAACAAAAAGTTCAGATGAAAATCAAACACTTGGAAGCTAAAGACTATCCTGCTAAAGAATCTGTGGATCAACCAGGAAATCAAAGAAAAACTGAAACACTTCATGGAAACCAATGAGAATGAAGATACCTCAATCCAAAACCTATGGGATACAGCAAAGGCAGTTCTAAGGGGAAAATATATAGCCATCCAAGCCTCACTCAAAAAAATTGAAAAATCCCAAATATACCAACTCTTATTAACACCTGAAAGAACTGGAAAATCAACAACAAATTAAACCAACCCCACATACAAGACGGGAAATAATTAAGATTAGAGCAGAGATCAATGAACTAGAAAATAAAGATATAGTAGAACATATCTACTAGAAATGAAACTAGAAGCTGGTTCTTTGAAAGAATTTATAAGATTGATATACCATCGGCCAAACTAATCCAAAAGAAAAGGGAGAAGAACCAAATTAATAAAATTATGAAAGAAAGGGGAGAGATCATGACTAACACCAAGGAAATAGAAACAATTATCAGAAATACTATCAACAGTTATATGCCAATAAATTTAATAACCTAGAAGATATGGATGCATTCCTGGAAGCCTATAAACTTCCAAGACTGAAACAGGAAGAAATTGACAATCTGAATGGATCAATATCTAATAAGGAGATTGAAGCAGTGATGAAAAACCTTCCAAAAAACAAGAGCCCAGGACCTGACTGATTCCCTGGGGAATTCTACCAAACATTCAAAGAAGAAATAACACCTATTCTCCTGAAGCTGTTTCAGACAACAGAAACATTAGGAAAACTGCCAGACTCTTTCTATGAAGCTAGCATTACTTTAATTCCCAAACCAGGCAAAGACCCCACCAAAAAGGAGAGTTTCAGACCAATATCCCTGATGAATATGAATGTCAAAATTCTCAACAAGATCCTAGCTAATAGGATCCAATGGTACATTAAAAAGATTGTCAACCATGACCAGGATGGATTTATCCCTGGATGCAAGGGTGGTTCAACATTTGCAAATCAATCAACGTGATAGAACAAATCAATAAGAAAAGAGAGAAGAACCGCACGGTCTTCTCAATTGATGCAGAAAAAGCATTTGACAAAATTCAGCATCCGTTCCTGATTAAAAGTCTTCAAAGTATAGGCATTGAGAGAACATTCCTCAACCTTTAATCTATCTACGAAAAACCCACAGTGAATATCATTCTCAATGGGGAAAAACTGACAGCCTTTCCATTGAGATCAGGAACAAGAGAAGGATGCACACTCTCACAACCATTGTTCAACATAGTGTTAGAAGTCCTAGCAACAGCAATCAGACAACAGAAAGACATAAAACGTATTCAAATTGGTAAAGAAGTAGTCAAACTCTCTCTCTTTGCATTTGACATAATACTCTAAAAACCCAAAAGACTCTACCCTCAAACTACTAGAACTCATACAACAATTCAGTAATGTGGAAGGATACAAATTCAATGCACAGAAATCATTTGAGTTCTTATACACTAACAATGAAAATATAGAAAGGGAAATCAGAGAATCGATTCTGTGCACTATAGCACCAAAAACCATAAGATACCTAGGAATAAACCTAACCAAAGAAGTTAAGGATCTGTACCTGAGGAGCTATAGAATCCTCCTGAGAGAAACTGAAGAAGACACAAAAAGATGGAAGGGCATTCCATGCTCATGAAGCGGAAGAATAGACATTGTTAAAAAGTCTATACTTCCCAGAGCAATCTATACTTTCAATGCCATCCCGATCAAAATTCCATCAACATTTTTCAAAGCATTGGAACAAACAATCCTAAAATTTATATGGAACCAAAAAAAGACAAGAATTGCTAAGGAATTGTTAAAGAAGAAAAACAAAGCTGGGGGCATCATGTTATCTGATTTCAGGCTTTATTACAAAGCTGTGATCACCAAGACAGCATGGTACTGGCACAATAACAGACACATGGACCAATGGAACAGAGTAGAGAGTCCAGATATGGACACACAACTCTATGGTCAAATAATCTTTGACAAAGCAGGAAAAAATATCCAGTGGAAAAAAGACAGTCTCTTCAATAAATGGTGCTGGGAAAATTGGACAGCTACATATAGAAGAATGAAACTAGACCATTCTCTTACACCACACACAAAGGCAAACTCGAAATGGATGAAAGACCTCAACGTGAGGCAGGAATCCATCAAAATCCTGGAGGAGAACATAGGCAGTAACCTCTTTGACATCGGCCACAGCAACTTCTTTCAAGACACGTCTCCAAAGGCAAAGGAGACAAAAGCGAAAATGAACTTTTGGGACTTCATCAAAATCAAAAGTTTCTGCACAGCAAAGAAAACAGTCAACAAAACAAAGAGGCAACCCACGGAATGGGAGAGGATATTTGCAAATGACACTACAGACAGAGGGCTGATATCCAAGATCTATAAAGAACTACTCAAACTCAACACCAAAGAAGATGACCATATCAAAAAATGGGCAGGAGACATGAAGAGGCACTTTTCCATAGAAGATATACAAATGGCTAACAGACACATGAAAAAATGTTCAGCGTCATGAGCTATCAGAGAAATTCAAATCAAAACCACATTGAGATACCACCATACACCAGACAGAATGGCCAAAATTAACATGACACAAGTGTTGGAGAGGCTGTAGAGAAAGGGGAACCCTCTTACACTGTTGGTGGGAATGCAAGTTGGTGCAGCCGCTTTGGAAAACTGTGTGGAGATTCCTTAAAAAATTAAACATAGAACTACCCTATGACCCTGCAATTTCACTACTGGGTATTTACCCCAAAGATACAGAGGTAGTGAAAAGAAGGGCCATATGTACCCCAATGTTCATTGCAGCAATGGCCACAATCGCCAAACTGTGGAAAGAGCCAAGGTGCCCTTCAGCTGATGAATGGATAAAGAAGACATGGTACATATATACAATGGAATACTACGCCTCCATCAGAAAGGATGAATACCCAACTTCTGTAGCAACATGGACTGGACTGGAAGAGATTATGCTGAGTGAAATAAGCCAAGTAGAGAAAGTTAAGTATCACATGGTTCCCTTACTTGTGGTGCATAAGGCATAATATAGAGGACAGTAGGAGAAGGAAAGGAAATGGGAAGCAGGGTAATTCGGGAAGGGAAAAGAAACATAAGAGACTTTGGACTCAGAAACAAACTGAGGGTCTTGGAGGGGAGGGGATAGTGGGGCGGGAAAGCCGGGTGGTGGGTACTGAGGCATGTATTGCATGGAGCACTGGGTGTGGGGCATGGGCAATGAATCTTGGAACACTGAAAAAATAAAATAATATATAAAAAAATTCCAATGGCATTTTTCATAGAAAAACAAAAACAATTCCAAATTTGTATGGAACCACAGAAGACTGCGGATAGCCAAAGCAATCTTGAGCAACAAATCAGGAGGCATTACGTCCTGATTTCAAACAATATTACAAAGCTACAGTAATCAAGACAGTGTAATACTAGAATAAAAATAAGACACATAGATTAATGGAACAGAATAGAGCTCAGAATGATCAATTAATTAAGACAAAGGAGTTAAGAACAAACAGTGGGGGAAAGGACAGTCACTTCAATAACTGGTGCTGGAAAAAACTGAATAACCAAATGCACAAGAGTAAAACTGGATCAATATCTTATACCATACACAAAAATTAACTCAAAATGGATTGAAGATTGAATGTAAAACCTGAAACCACAAACTCCTAGAAGAAAACATAGGCAACAAACTCTTTGACATTGGTTTTGGTGAGGACTGTTTAGATTTGACACCAAAAGCAGAGGCAATAAAAGCAAAAATGAACAAGTGAGATTACATCAAACCAAAAACTTTTTATTGTACACGAAGGAAATAGTCAACAAAATGAAAGGGAAACTTAGTGAACAGGAGAAAATATGTGCAAATTGTATATGTGATAATGGGCTAACATCTAAAATACATAAAGAACTCATACAGCTCAATAGCAAAAAACTCCACAAACAATCCAATTAAAAAATGGGCAGAAGATGTGAATAGACATTTTTCCAAAGACAATGTAGAGATGGCCAATAGGTACATGAAAAGGTGCTAAACATCACTAATCATCAGGAAAATGTAAGTCAAAATCACAATGAGTTATCACTTCACACCTGTTATAGCAGTTATAATAAAAAGACAAGAAATAACAAGTGTTGACGAGGATGTGGAGAGAAGGGAACCCTTATGCACTGCTGGTAGGAAAATAAACTGGTGCAGACACTGAGGAAAAAAGGTATAGAAGTTATTCAAAACTTTACAAGTATAGCTACCATATGACCTAGCTATTCCACTTTTGGGTATTTATCTGAAGTAAACAAAAACACTGACTCAAAAATATATCTACATCCCCATGTTCACTGCAGCATTATTGTAAATAATAGCCAAGACATGGAAGCAACCTATGAATGTGTATCCATCAATGTGTAAATGAATAGAGAAAATGAAACATGTACACACAGGGACACACACACACACACACACACACACACACACACACACACACACACTCTGAAATATTCAACCATAAAAAGAAGGAAATATTGCCATTTAAAACAGTATGGACGGTCCTTAAGGACATTATGCTGAATGAAATGTTAGAGAAAGACAAATACTGTATGATCGTACTTATCTACAAAAACCTTACAAACACCAAAAACCCAAATTCACAGATGTGGAGAACAGACTGGTAGTTGACAGAGGTGGAGGGCAGGGGTTGGGAAAAATGGGCGAAAGCAGTCAAAAGGTCCAAACTTCTAGTCATAAAATAAATAAGACCTGGGGATGCAACGAATACCATGATGACCACAGTTAATAATACTATATTGTATATTTGAAAGTTGATGAAACTAAATCTTAAGAGTTCTTATTTCAAGAAAAAAAAACTGTAATTATGTGGTAATGGATATTAACTAGACATTGTGGTGATTTCACAATATATACATATACCAACTCATTATGTTGTACATCTGAAACTAATATGGTTATATGTCAATTAAATTCCAATTAAAAATACAAACAGTATAATGGTTACAAGCCACCAAAACAGATGCTAAACTAACAACTACTAAAGATCGTAATCACATTCAACCAGTATCTCCTAACCGCTGTTCACATCACATCACTCAAATTGTTGTTTTTAAATGGGAAAAGCATTTAAACAATTAATTTATCAATTTCCAAAAAGCAGTTATTAATACTGCTTTTATTACTATTACTCATTAACATTAATGTTAATATTAATTATTACTGTCTTCAGTGATACAAATTAATTCTAAGATCAATTTATAAGATAACTCTAAAATTTCACACAGAAGGAAAAATGTGCAAGAGTCAAGACAACTTTGGGCGGGGGGAGTTATATGTGGGGGGAACAAAAACAAAGAAATAACAATATACTTCCCTTAACCTGAGCAGTGAGTAACAAATATTCATTATATTGCTATACTCTTCACCTTACACATTTTCCAAATATTGTGCTACAGCCATTTAACATTTAGTTTTGCCTCACCAAAAATCACATTATAAAGCTATAGTAATTAAAAGTATATTATTGGCAAAGAACCAAAGATTAATGAAACTAAACAGTTCTAAAACCAATCTATGCATATATGAGAATTTATTAACTGATAATTTGACACACCACTTGTTATAAAGATTATTTCAAATGAATGGCCAACTAAACAAGATTCCTCCCCTAAGTTTAAGTTTATACTTAAACTCCAGATGAATTACAGGCCTAAATTTTGTATAAAAGTATAAGAAAATGTAAGAGTCTATGTTTAGATTTTCAGGGCAGGAAAAATGTCCATTTAACAGTTAGTAAAAAAAAAAAAAAAGTCAGTAAAATCAAAAGCTGTAAAGGCAAAGAAAGGTAAATTCGAGATCAAAATTAAAAACTATTACAAACAAATGGAGCGGGCTTAGACTGGAGGAAAATGTACCATTTTTATAATAAAGATGAGTATCTAGGGCACAAAGAACTCCTACAGATAAATAAGACAAGTATTTGCTATGCCACATAAAACAGAAAAACCGAAAAAAAAAAAAAACAGAAAAACCGAAAATAAGAGTGCTTAAACAAGATAGAAATTAAATTTCTCACTCACCCAAAAGAAGTTGAGAGTTGGTGCAACAGCTCCACCAAATGCTCACAGACCTAGCTTTTCTGGCTGAATGAGCTACAATGACAGTCCTCACTTTCTAGGATGGCTATTAGAGCTCTAGTCAATATATCTGTGTTCCAATATAAGATAGGTAAGGAATGAAGAAGAGAGTGCCTTCTCCCTTTAAGAAGATTTCAGAAAGTTATACCAAACATTTCTGCTTATGTATCATCAACTAAAACTCATATGGTTATATTTAGCTCTACAGAGGCCAGGGAATGTTGTCTTCCAGATGAGCAGTAATGGGCTTGGCTAAAAGCTGGGGTTCCCATTACTAAAGATGAAGGAAGAACAGATCATAGGATGTAACTCGCATTCTTTTTTGTGCAATCCAAAAAAAAAAAAAAAAAAAACCCAGAAAAAGAAATACAAATAGTCAAAAACTCAAGAAAAGATATTCAATCACAGGGAAATAAAAGCAAAAAACAAGGACACATGAGGTGTTTGTCTGTTTTAAAGGAGACATGAGTTTTTAAAACTTTTAAAAGAGGCGAAATTTTGTAAATTGGTAGAAGGCATGAGGATTTTTAGCCTTGTGTTAATTTTTTTACAAAGGAAATATATTCATTATTACTAGTGTTAAGTAAGAAATAATGGAAATATTTTATGTATTGAAAAACTGAAACACATTACTACTTTTAATTATATTATATAGAGATACCTTGTGGACCAATTGGTAGTATCTACTAAAATTCTGGTTATATGATCATATGATCCAGCAATTCCATCTTTCAGAATCTATGCAATACAAACATCACACATTTGCGAAAGAACAAGAATGTTCATCACAGTAATGCTTAAAAGAGGGGAAAATCGGAAACAACCCAAGTGTTCATTATTATGGGACATTTTTTTTTTCATAGCACTATTACCATTATCTAAAATTGCATTATCTACTTGTTTGTCATCTAGGGAATTAGTTCATCTAGGAAAAGGGCCAAGACAAGAAGAATATATTTATATAATACTTGTTGGTTAAAAATTCATTAGAAATAATGCACTTTTTAAAACAACAACTCAAAACAAGCACCATTCCAGCCTTTAGTAACAATCTGGTGAGAAGGCCTGCAGGTCTACAAACAGGCTGAGAAACAATGGGCCAGATGAAGTCTCTGAACTTGCTATCTAGGGAGACTATCACTGGATGTGATCTGTTTGCCCTTTTCTTTAGAGTCTGGAGCATCTCACAGTAGAATCAACACATTCTCTCTAACATATATAACTCTTAACTGCCTTTATCGTGGTTCCCAATACTGCTACCAGCACCAAATGAGACTCCTCTGCTCACTGACCAGCGCCTACCATGGGGAAAGGGTCCCAACCCAACTGCCAGAATAATAAGACATCATGTTGAAGGAAGACAAATACTGACACCTGAGCCACAGTGCTTGAGGGAAGGCTTGACACTAATAGGAGCCCTGTATTCATCAGTACTCATACCAGCAGTTTTATAGGGCTCCACCCTCCAGACTATAAAATAAGGACTGTGCCTACGATCCACAAAATGGAAAGGATAAGTGTGCCCTTGTTATGATTTCTAAGTCCTTAATGACAACTCCACTCACAACCACTAATCTCTGCTTTTTATTTCTAACCTCATAGACAAGCAGTTTTCAAACTGCTTCTTGAACTGAGGGGATTCTGTTCAAATATAAGCTTAAAGATAAATAAACGGGGGAGAGAGAGGCATAGCTTGAGCCCTCAATCTCAGGGGGTAGGGTAGCAGGAGCACCCAGACTACTAAGAGCTCTAGGAAGCAGGGTGTGAAAGGGAAGGAGATAGGGAGTGTTTGAGAAAGTGAACTTTAGTAAAGACCTAAGGGAAGCGAGGGAGGGGGGCTTGGTAGATGGTGGGGAAAAGCAAGGTCCTAGAGCAGAAACATAGATGGTTTATTGGAGGAGGAACAAGGTACCTTTTGTGACTCGGACAAAGTAAGCACAGGGGTAAACAGCAGAAGATGAGGTCAGAGAAGTAAGTAGGGGTTTAGATTATATGGGGCCTTGTAGGTAAGCATAAAGCCTCTGAGCTAAGAACTGACTTTTAACAGGGTCCCTCTGGCCTCTGCATTGAGAACAAGCTGTAGGAGAGTAGGACAAAAGCAAGGAAAAAAGAATTGGGCTATGGCAATTATTCAGGTGAGATATAATGATGGCCTGGAGAAGGTGAAAGCTGGAGAGAGAATGGCATTGTGACCAATTCTAGACACATTCTGAAAGCAGAGCCAACAGGGTTGGTTTGGTGACAGACTGAATGTGGGAAGAAAGATGACAGTCAAGGATGACTCGAAGGTTTTTGGCCTGGGCTACTAGAAGAAGGGAGCTGCTTTTACTGACATGGGACAGGTATAAGAAGAGTGGTTTTAGAAGGGAAAATGAATTCGGTTTTGAGATGTATATTAGATACCCAAAAGGAGATGCCAAGTAGGCACTCTGACATCAGAGTATGAGATTCAGAGGAGAGGTCTAACTTGAGATAAAATCTGATAGTCATTGGTATGTGGTTGTTGGCATATAGGTGGTATTTAAAGAGACCGGGTGAAATGCAAGGAAATAGTGTTGACAAGGAAGAACAGAGGTTTGAGGAGTAAGAAGCATCGTAACTTTTACTGATGAGGAAGATAATGAGGAGCTAGCAAGAAGACTAAGAGAGAATCCTCAAGTAAGGTGGGGGGAAAATCCAGAGAAGGTAGTATTCTGGAAGCTAAGTTAAGAAAGCAGTTCAAAGAAAGAGAACAATCAACTGTGCAAAATGCTGCTGAAAGGTCGAGTAAAAGAAAGACTGAGAACTGACTCACTTGATAGACTAGCAATGCAGAGGTCTTGGTTAGGGAGGGGAAGTAAAGGTATGATTAGCATGGACTTGAGAGGGACTGGCGGAAAGGTAGTGGACTCACTAAATTAAACAACTGTGGAAAAGAACAGATTTAGAAGGGGATGCAGGGTCAAGAGTTTGGTCCCGTATGTTAAGGCATTATATCTCTAGTATTTAGTAAGAAATTTAAGAAATATTTGTTGACTGAACTAAGCAATCAGGAAAGCCTTAGTTCTAGACATTTAAAAGCTGAGACAGCAAAATATGATGCTTATTCCAATAAAAAGAACTGCCTTTATTTTCCTACTATGCCTGAAAATTCCTCAGTTTTATAGACTAAAAAAATTAAATTAAATTAAATTAAATTAAATTAAAACTATTCCTTACACACTGAGAACACCTAAATTTGAGAGGAATAGCAACAGAATTTGACAAACACATGCTCTACAAGAAAACATACTTTCAATTTTGGATAAGTACAATCTCTCCAACTACCTCCTGTGTCAGGGCTGTCTGACTTTGTACTTGGGTACAACATGGTCCCCAATCTTGTATGTCATGACTTATTATCCATTAGATGGAAGACTTCTGGTGGTTGCTGAAGGACACTAACTTACAGGGGCCTTACATATAGGAAAGATAAATATATATATATATATATATATATGGCAAAACAATAATAATCATTTGTTCAATCATTTTACTGTTCAGCATCCATCTCTTTTTAACCTTAAACTTTGTGAAGCAGGTATTCTTATCACTTTCACTTCACAAATGAGAAAGCACAGAGTCTGAGACTTGCATAAGAACACATATCTTGGGGCACCTGGGTGGTTCAGTGGTTAAGCCTCTGCCTTCAGCTTGGGTCATGATCCTGGAGTCCTAGGATTGAGCCCCGCATTGGGCTGCCTGCTCAGCGGGAAGCCTGCTTCTCTTTCTCTCACTCCCTCTGCTTGTGTTCCTTCTCTGGCTGTGTTTCTCTCTGTCAAATAAATAAAATCTTAAAAAAAAAAAAAACAAACATATCTTGGAGTGCCTCGGTGGCTCAGTTGTTAAGTGTCTGCCTTTGGCTCAGGTCATGATCCCAGGGTTCTGGGATGGAGACCCATGACAGGCGCCCTGCTTGGTGGGGAGTCTGCTTCTACCTTTCCTACTCCCCCTGCTTGTGTTCCCTCTCTGTCTCTGTCTCTCTCTCTGTCACATAAATAAGTAAAATCTTAAAAAAAAAAAAAAAAAGAACACATATCTCTTTCAACAAATGGTGCTGGGACAACTGGATATCCAATGCAAAATAATGCAGTTGCACCCTACGTCTATAGACTCTTAGAAGAGAACACAGGGGTAAACTGATATAACCTTGGATTTGGCAGTGTATTCTTAGATAGGACACCAATAGTATAAGCAACAAAAGAAAAGAATAGAAAGTCAACTTCAAAATTAAAAGGCTGTATGCAAAGGACACTATTAAGGAAGTGAAAAAGCAGCCTATAAAAATATCTTTTTATAAAGAAGAAAATATTTGCAAATAATATATTTGAAAAGGGTCTAGTATCCAGAATGTATAAAGAACCCTTGACAACTACTTAACAAAAAGACAAGCAATCCAATTAAAAAATGGACAAAGGACTTGAATAGACATCTTTCCAAAGAAGATATACAGATGACCAAAAAGGAAAGGAAAAGATGCTCAACATCATTCACTAGTCATCAAGAAAATACAAATCAAAATCATGAGAGGCATCTGGGTGGCTCAGTTGGTTGAGCAACTGCCTTCAGCTTAGGTCATGATCCCGGAGACCCGGGATCGAGTCCCACATTAGGCTCCCTGCTCGGTGGGAAGCCTGCTTCTCCCTCTCTCAATCCCCCTGCTTGTGTTCCCTCTCTGGCTGTGTTTCTCTCTGTCAAATAAATAAAATCTTAAAAAAAAAATCATGAGCTATTACTTCATATTCACTAGGATAGCTATAACCAAAAAACCCCCCAGAGGGTGGGGGGGGCAGGGGGGACTGGGTTAAATAGGTGATGGGGATTAAGGAGTGAATTTGTGATGACCACTGAGTAATGAATAGAAATGCTGAATCACTATATTGTACACCTGAAACTAATGTAACACTGTATGTTTACTAACTGGAATTAAAATAAAAACTTAAAAAAAAAAAACAAAAACAAGTGGGGCACCTGGGTGGATCAGTTGGTAAAGTGTCTGAATGATTTCTGCTCAGGTCATGATCTCAGAGTTGTGAGATCAACCCCAGAGCAGGCTCGGTGCTGGACATGGAACCTGGTTAAGATTCTCCCTCTCCCTCTCCTCCTCCTCCTCCCCTCTCTAGCTCTCATGCTCTCACTCTTTAAAAAAACAACAAACAAACAGAAAATAACAAGTATTGACAAGGATGTTGAGAAACTAGAACTTCAGAACATTTTTAATGGAAATGTACAATAGTGCAGATACTATGTAAAATGGTTTCTCAAAAAGTTAAACATAGAATTACCTATGACCCAGCAATTCCACTCCTATGTATGTACACAAAAGAACTGAAACAGGGATTTAAGCAAAAAATTATACACGAATACTCTTAGTAGCACTATTTACAAAAGCCAAAACAACCCAAATATCTCAAATATCCATCAACTGATGAACGGATAAACAAAATATAGTATATATCCATACAACTGAATTGTTATTCAAAGAAAGGAACACATCTACGACACGAATGAACATTGTACAACTTATGCAAAGTGAAAAAAGCCAGTCATAGTAAGTCACATTTGTGTGATTCCACTTATGTGAAATGCCCAGAATAGGCAACTCCATAGGGACAGTAGCAGATTGGTGGTTTTCAGGAAATAGAGGGAGAGAGAAAAAGGGAGGGACAGTTTAATGGGTACAGGGTTTCCTTTTGGGGTGACAAAAATATTCTGCAATTAATGGTGATTTTTGCACAACACTGTGAATGTACCCAAAGTCCTGGATTGTATACATTAAAATGGTTAAACTGATTAATTTAATGTTATGTGAACTTTAACTCAATTAAAAAAGTCACACAGAAAAATCACACAGTTGGGGCACCTGGGTGGCTCAGTTGGTTAAGCAACTACCTTCGGCTCAGGTCATGATCTCGAAGTCCCAGGATCAAGCCCCGTATCTGGCTCCCTGCTTGGCAGGAAGCCTACTTCTCCCTCTCTCACTCCGCCTGCTTGTGTTCCCTCTCTAGCTGTGTTTCTGCCTGTCAAATAAATAAGATCTTTTTTTAAAAAAAAAAAGTAGAAAAAAGGAAAAATCACACAGCTGACATTTGACAGATCAAGACTTGGCACCCAAGAACTGACTGCAAGTCTTCTGCCCACTCAAACATCCTGTTTCCACTACAAACCAAAGAAGCTCTGGCCCACCATAGCAATGAACTTTTCCCTTTATTTATCACCATCCAGGTACAGTACCTAACTTTATTTATGGTGAAATTCCTACAATTGCCCAAGCACATAGAAGTTTCTAAATAAAATATCTTCTTATCATAGACTCCCAGTATAAACCTTCGTAGGCCAACGGCTGTTACTTATGTCATAAAGGCATCCTTTATACAGAAGTTAACCATCATCCACCTAATGCATGAACTAATAGCAGTTACGAAGGCTAATCCCGCACAGGATAACACTCTTATTTGCAAAAAGAGTACAGCAATGGGGCTTATGTCTTCAACTAATAAACTCCATTCCTCAGTAAATCCTTGGCATTTTCCAACCTCTTAGGTTTCTGTTCTGCTATAGATCACAACTCTTTAAACCTTCTATGCCAGGCTAAGGTTGTTGCCAATGAGGCAGAGATGAATAAGAGACAGATCAGTAGAGGCCACGTGCATGACAACTCACTCTAGACAGCCACTCTAATCCAAGGTCTTTAAGGTAACTGCATTTCAGCATTCACACAACCTTTTGGAAACCAGTTTGTTCAGTATTCTCTTTCTTTGAGCTTAATGAGGGTCTCCTCCAACTTCTATCCATACCCTTTAATCAGCATCAGTGATAAAGATTTCAATGTATGAGAAATTTTACATATATGCAACTGGAAAATCAGCTTTAACATCAGCTTTAACATCAAGTTAAATGAAAAAATACAGCTGCAAAAACTGCTCCTGGGAATCTGAAAGCTAGATACATATTCCCTGACATAGCCAAGTATTTCATTTTCAAGATGACAACAATCTGATCTTTGTTCATCAGTTCAATGGGAGGATGACGTCAGGGTCATTGGAGCTCTGCTGGCCTTTAGGAGCCCTATGGCTTTTCAGATAAGAAAGAGACTAAGGGCCTAATCACCAACATCTGAGTCTCAAAGGTCCTGGCAAAATATCTGCTCAGTAGAAAGCACAAAGTCTCCAAAACAAACACAAGCAAGACCCCTCCAAAATGGGGAAGAAGGGTAATCAGGTGCCACTCAGTTACCTCCCTCAAGAGTTAGAAGCACTGGGATAACCAACACAGACATCTACTATACATATAAGACAACTGACCGTCCCTCATCACTCCCTTCTAGGGTAAACTCAAAAGATTTCCCCAACATTTACCCTTTCCATTTCCTTACTTTCTAAGCACTTCAATCTGGCTTCTGCCTCTTCCAATCTAAAATGGTTTTGCTGAGGTCAAAGATTCCATCTTGCCAAATTCAACTGATCATTTTCAATTGACAGCTTTACTTGATAACGCTCCTCTTTTTTTAAATATGCCTTTTATGAGCCATGGTGCCCTTCAACAGATGAATGGATAAAGAAAATATGGTCCATATATGCAATGGACTATTACACCTCCATCAGAAAGGATGAATACCCCACTTTTGTAGCAACATGGACTAGATTGGAGGAGATTATGCTGAGTGAAATGAGCCAAGCAGAGAAAGTCAAGTATCATATGGTTTCAGTTACTTGTGGAGCATAAAGAGTAATATGGAGGACAGTAGGAGAAGGAAAGGAAATGGGAAGTGGGGTAAATTGGGGAGGGAGATGAAACATGAAAGACTTTGGACTCAGAAACAAACTGAGCGTTTTTGGAGGAGAGGAGGTAAGGGGATGGGTGAGGCTGGTGGTGGGTATTGAGGGCACATATTGCATGCAGCACTGGGTGTGGGGCATAAACAATGAATCTTGGAACACTGAAAAAATTATATGTAAAAATAAATATTAAAAATAAAAATTTTTTTAAAAATTAAAAAGTTAAAAAAATAAATATGCCTTTTATGACACAACTTAAACTGGAATTAGATTCTAAAGTAAACTCCTAAGACAAAAATCAAGCATAGTTTAAATTACTCTTGAATCCTTTAAATGGCCCATTAGGTAAGACATAGCTGTTTTTTGGATACATAACTCTAGGCAGTAATGAATAGCATATACATACACAGGTATATGCAAAACAAACAGTAAGTATACAAGCAAAATAAACTGTTCTCTCTCATTTAATTAATAACATCTTCAAGTGTATTGGGTTAAGTTTGTGTATCTTAGCTGCAAGCAAGATCCCACTTCACTGCATCTCTCTGCACTTCTCATCCCTTACCCTACAGCTACCCTCCTTTACTCAACTTTGAAACACTGGGCCTGAGCTCTCTCTGCTTAATCTCTGTCAATGGCCTCACCTTCCACTGCTCAGTGGATCACCTGAGGAGCTTTTAAAAGTCCCGGCTATAATTTAGACCATGTAAACAAAAATATAAATTTGCAGTGTGGGTATTAGCAACAGTATTTAAATTATCCAATATTTCCAATGTGCAGCCAAGATGAGAATCATTGTTCTATACTCTCTTCCTAGAAAAGGGATTCCACACTCAAATGCCTACAAGGTCAGAGAAGTTTTAATAAAAAAAGCAGGCCAGGCATAAGTTTTTGGGAGTGGTGGGATCTCTGGTGAACTAGAAAGCAGCTAGGATCAGTGCTGACTTAGCTCCAACCAATTGCTCCCATACAAGAAAGCCAACTGAGAAGTGCTACATCTTCTTACTTTTAAAGAAAAGCCCCAAATCTAGATTTTCATGGGAAATCTTCAGATTTTAAATTATTGGCAACTTAAAATTAAACAACAAAAAACATTCCATGGGAAAAACAAAACACATGTGTAAGCCAGATTCAGCTTGGGCTACAGATTCCTAACCTCTGCTCAGGGTAATTCCATCCATACCCTTCAAGTCACACCTAAATATGGGTCCCCAGTTCAGCCCACTCCTTTGGGCTCTGGATGTGAACTATCAAAAGCTTACATGCAATCTCCACCTAGAGGTCTCACTAGTTCCAAAGTGAACTATGATTTATACTTACTTCAAAACTATTTCTTTCTAGTGTTCTCTACCTCAGATAACAGCCCCATCATTCACCTGGCTGGGCAAGCCTGGGAGTCATCCTACTCACTTATTTCTCCCTCAATCATCAAGTCCTTTCAATTACACCTCTTAAATATATCTCCTGTATCCATCTCCATCTCCTCTGCTACCACCATGGTCCTAGCTATCATCTTTTCTCTTCTACCTCTCCACTGTGTGTTAGTTGGCTCAGGATGCTGTAATAAAATACCATAGCCTGGATTGCTAAAACAACAGAAATGTATTTTCTCACAGTTCTGGAGGGCAGATGTCCCAGATCAAGGTCTGGCAAGGTTAGTTTCTCTTCCTGGTTTGCAGATAGCCACCTTCTCACTATGCTCACATGGCCTTTCCAACCTTCTCTACTAATAAAGCTACCAATTCTACTGAGTTGGGGCCCCACGCTCTTGACCCTGTTTACCCTAATTACCTACCAAAGATTCTATTTCCGAATTTAGTTACACAGGGTAAGGGCTTTCAAAATTCAATTGTGAAGGGACAAAATGCAGTCTACAGCACACAGTAATCTTAATTAGGGTCCGTTGTTTCCCACAAGCACTCATTTCTTTCCAAACCATTCTCTCCAATATGACCATATTGATCTATTTATGCATCAATAGTTATGTGTATCCGTACATATTATACTCAGTAATTCCACTTCTAGGAATTTATCCTACAGATATATTCACACACATGAACTGGCATATGTCTGTACTATTCCTCATAATAAGTTATTAGAAACAATTTAAATGTCTACCAATAAAGGAATGGCATATCCATACAATGGAATACTATAGGGTCATTCAAAAGAATAAGGAAACTATATATTGAAATGGAAAGATTTCCAAGACATTGTTGCAAACACGAATAGTGTGTACAAGGGCGCCTGGGTGGCTCAGTCATTAAGTATCTGCCTTTGGCTGAGGTCATGGTCCCAGGGTCCTAGGATCAAGCCCCATGTCTGCTGAGCAGGGAGCCTATTTCTCCCTCTCCCCCCTGCTCATGCTCTCTCTCTCTCTCAAATAAAATGAAGTCTTAAAAAAAAAAAAAAGAATAGTGTGTACAGTATGCTACCATTTGTGTAAAGAACAGCAGGAATTAAAAACAGGCAATTTGCTTGGTTTTTTTAGACAAAAAAACCATCTAGAACGATACACAAAACTAGTACTAGTGGTTATCCCTTTGGAA
This sequence comes from Spilogale gracilis, assembly GCA_004023965.1. Classification (NCBI taxonomy): domain Eukaryota; kingdom Metazoa; phylum Chordata; class Mammalia; order Carnivora; family Mephitidae; genus Spilogale; species Spilogale gracilis. The sequence continues at coordinate 28,543 of PITA01013525.1, read as the reverse complement.
AGTGTAGGGGAAATGGCCAGGGAGGAAAGTAGGATCCACTGCAGATATTGTTAACGGGCCAGGCACTAGAACTGTTTTAAGTTCTCTTGTGATTCCGATGAATAGGCTGGCCTGAGAACTGTGGCTCAAAGAAAGCCTCTACCAACTTTTCCAGATTCCTTTTTTATCATCCTGCACCTATCACTCTCCATGTTCCAGACACATTGGCCTCTGAGTTCCCAGAAAAGGTCCTACTCCTTCTGCCTGAAGTATTGTCCCCCTATGCTTCACTTTATAACTTCTATTTATCCTTCAATGTCCACCTCATCCTAAAGATCATTTCCCAAGGAAACTTTTCCAAGTTCCCAAACTAGGTCAGGACCCTTGTTTTAATGTACTCAAAGTACCCTGTACTTCTCCCAGAATTTATCACAATTGTAATGAGATATCTGTATCATTATATATATATATATGTGCATCTGTCACTCTCTTCAGAAATAATGTCCAGGAGTACAAAGACAGGGACACCAGCTACTTTTACTGCTATATTCCCAGACCTAAACTAGCATCTGGCTGCCAAAGTATGTCCTTCCTCAGATAAATGATACGACTGCTCTGCCTTCACAGAGAAAATCAACCCATAAGAAAGTGAAGACAATGCAGGGTCACTGATGTTAAGGCAACAGTCTATTTAGGACAGTGGTTCTCAACTGGAGGTGATCTGGGCTCTCTCAGAGGACACCTTGCAATATCTGGAGGCATTTTTGATTGTCACATCTGTATAGGTTGTCTGACTGTTATGATTGTGTGTGGGCAGAGGTACTACTGGTATCTACTTAGTAGAGCTCAGGAATGCTGCTAAACATCCTTTAATGACCAGGATAGCCCTCCACAACACAGAATTACATGGTCCAAAATGTCAACAGTACTATAGATGAAAACCCCTAGTTTAAAGAATGGTAATACCCAAAAAGGTGATCAACTCTACACCAGGTGGTGGAGTTTTGGGGGGGTGTAAAGTGTGTGGGTGGGGAAGATGTTAAGAAAAGATTTAGCTATGTACTGAACGGTAACAGGGGCTAAATCAGTGGAGACTATGCTTGCCAGGTAATGAGCCTATGAGCCTATGAAGAGTTTAAAAACCAAGTTATGGTTTGAACAAGTACTCTCAAGTACTCCATACTCTGAAATTTCTCAAATCCTTTATTCCCTTCTTGATGAAACAAAACTTTCATTCTCCTCAGGCAGGGGATTTCAAATAAACGTTAGGTAAAATTAATTCAGACTAAGATAAGGTCAGATAACCCCTTCACTGCCCAGAATGTTAATAACATTTCAAAATATGCAACTACTTAAGAATACAAATAAATCTTTAACTGATTAATATTCAGGTTGTTAGTGGATACAACCATTTTTTAACTCAACAGCCAGGTTGGTCCTGATAAAGACTTCTTCAAAGCTTTCTGTGTTATTTTGTTTCCTCAGTCCTCAATTTCTGAGTTCCCAGATTTATAAAAGATCCAAGTTTTCCCTCCAGCATCTCAAGTTCTTCTGTCAGAGAGGAAGGAGAGCCATTTGGATGCAATAAATGGGAAAAGATTTTATGTATGAATCAGAAGTGGTCTATAGATTATTAAAAGGCTTTCACTAAAAGTCATGGACATATTTCTGAAAGTGAACTTGAAATAATTTTAATGGTATCACCAAGAAAGAAAATGGTGTTTTACTACAACACAAGCCTGCTGCCTACTGAGCAGGATGCACATGCCCTGACCTAGTATGGCAATTCTTAGGGTCTCAGCACTGGGTGCTCTGTTTACAAGAAACTGAGGCCTGAGACTAATAAAGAACAAAGAAAAATGCCTGGCACCAAAGGTTTGGGGGATGCTTTGTACATAAATGATTTGAGAAGGAACACTACTTCAGATTTTGGAAGCACTACAAAACCACTCTTTTTTGCTTACGTGTTAAGAATTTTTATTTCGTATTTTCAGACCATTTCCTAATAAGAAAATACGTTATAATTTACAAACAACAATTTATCCTCCCTGACATTTGCTGACCACTAAAACTGGGTAACATTTCCTTAAGCTTTACTAGAGTTGAGGGATTGGGAATAATGTGAACACAACAGAGTTACATACAACCTCAACTTCAAGCCCGGCCAGCTGGTTTCCATCGAGAGGTTCCCCCGGGAGAAAGCCCCTCCGAGGCGGCGGCCAGGGTCGGCGCGGGAGAGAACCACTAAGGCGGCTCGAGGGCGGCCAGGCGGCAGGGCCGGGGTGTCCCCGGCCTCCGTTTACCTTTGTTTCAGGTACTCCCGCTTTCAGCCAGGCCCGGGATCCCGCCCGAGGCCCCGAGCTGGTGACACATCCTTCTTTGGCCAAGTCGGGCTGAGGCTGGGCAGGGGGCGGGGAAGGAAAATAAAGCCTCAGCGCCTAACGACGTGACTCTCAGTTCTTCCAAAACGTTGGCATTTGTTCTTCTGCCAAGCTTTCCTGTTAACAAGTTTCCGAGGGCTGTGCGGGCGAACTGGCCTGGGAGTCCCAAAAGTGGGAGGGGCAGGGCCGTCCCCCGCCTTCCCTTCTCCGTGGTTGCCCCCGGGGTAGGCGGTTTCCACACCTCTGGGGCTGCCACTGCCCGGGATCCAGCTGGGCGTGCAATGGAGCCCGCGCCGCCCCAAACCCGGTCTCCCACGACTCTGCCAGCCGGCTCAGCTCCGCGCGGCCCCTCCGGCCGGGCTGGCCAGGCCGGTCCCCGCCCCCAGGCCTCGGCCCCGCCCGCTCGGGCCTCCGCGCACCGCCCCCCGGCCTCGCCACCACTCTCGGGCAGGGCCCGGGGCACCCGAGCTCCAGGCCGTGCGGCGGGCGTCCCCGCGCCTACCTCAGCGCCCGCGGCTCCTCCTCCGGCTGCTGCTTCGGCCCACGCACGGCGCTCGCCACCAGGACTCTCGGCCGCGCGGGACCTAGGCTCCGAGTGCGGCGTGTGAGGGGCTGAGGCCGGAGCGCGCCCCGCCCAGCCGCCCGCCCGTCACCTCCTCCCCCTTGTGCCCACCCTCAGCCGCGCTCCGCGCCCCGCCCAGCCCGCCAGGCTCCTCCCACCCTGCCGGCGGAGTCGGGAAGGGGGCCGCCAGGGGCGCCGCGAGAGCCGAGGTCCGCAGCCCGTGGGGTCTTCGGTATGGCGGCTACGTGGTGACGTGACTTGTGGCGCTTACAGCCGAGCCGTCTGTCGAATGCGAATCTTCCACTCGGATTTGTTATTGTGGTTTTATTGCCATTGTCATTTTGTAATCATTGTTATTGTTATCTTCATTAGTTCTTTTACCCTCCTGGAGCCGACCGGATGATTCCCTTGAGTGGGGAGATGGCGGACACGCAGCCCTTGCTACTGACCAACACTCCCTGTCACTTCGATACGCCTGGTGGCCCGCACCTGTGCCACATTTCCCTGTGAAGTGAACAAGTTGTGTGAATTCTGAAGGAAGAGATTTATTTTTAACTGTTATTGTGAAATTTAAGACAAATACAGAAAGCCAAACTAAAGCACAGCTACATGAATTACTCTGACACACACCCTTATAACCACTCCCCAGATTTAACACTATGTAAAGTGGGTAAAAACAAAACTTCATCCGTATCAGGGAAGCCTGGGAATGGCGTCCCAAAATTCTCTTCCTGGTGACTACCACAGGAAGTCAACGGCCACCTGCCCATTATTATGCCTTCTCCAAGAACAAATGAAGTTTCCCCAGAATTAGGAACCTCCAATCAGGATGTATTTGTAAAATTCTTAATTAAAAATATTAATAAATAGACACGAATAATTTAATAAATATGTTTTATTTTAATAAATAAGGAGATTGGACAGTATGGTTAAGGAGCGCCAAGGAGCCAAGGATTAGGTTTTCTATGAGGAGAGGTCCTGGGACCTAGGCTGTCCTTACTCTGTGTCACCAGTACTTAGCACAATATGGACTACTCGGTGCTGTGTCTATATTTATATTGTCCAAGAAACAGACTTTGCTTATTGAAAATCTTATCTAAAGTCGATTTTTCCAATAGCTAAACTGATGTGCTCTGTGAGGTGCCTCAATACCTTGGTAAGAAACCAGAACACTAAACTTTATACTGCTTTCCAGTTTAAAAAAATAAGCACTTTTAAGTGCATTACAGTATCATATTTAAGACTTAGAGTAGTACTGTGAGAAAGGCAGGGCACGACAGAAGGACTTTGCAAAGGTCACAGTGCAATGCATACCTGTAAGAAGAGGAAGTACATAGTGAACTATAAAACAATTTCAGTACTGCTGACCCTACCGATCCCTGTTGGATTCCTAATGTGCCTTCACAGTTTTAGTGCCTGTATTTTTACCTAAGGACTCCTTTGGTTCCTTTGCCATACATTTATATGCAATATGACTTGAATTTGTAAAGGACAGGGCACCTAACTGGAAATTTGATTTAATAGGATAGAGTCAGCCTCTCTGTCATGGGCACCTTGATCAACTGGAGCTAGAGAACCGCCAGTCTGCTACCATTTATTGGGCACCCTGGCTCTGTGGTTGGTGATGGGAATACAAAGAATGGAAAATTAATAAGATAATTTTTGCTCTCAAGGGTTTATAGCCAATTAGGGAGAAAGATTTGGAGATAAATGAGGGTTTAATTTGTATCGACAGTAGGGCAACGGTCCTGAGCACAATTAATTCTATTAGGAGTAGGGAGAGGATAGAGCAAGGCTTCTTAAACACAGAACATCTGATTTTTGTAAATTGTGGGAAAATATCAAATATTACAAAAGTAAAGAGAATAATATAAAGAACTACTATGTATTCATTACTCAGTTTCAATAGTTACTATTCTTTGGCCAATTTGTTCTATTTGAACCTCATCTTTTCTTTCCCTCCTTAGATTATTTTGAAGCAAATCATAAGCACTGTATTATTGTACCTATAAATACTTTACTATGTGTCTCTAAACAATAGTCTATTTTTGATAACAACCACAAAATCATTATAATATCTTTAAAAATTAACAATTTCCTAACATCTAGTTAGTGTTCAAATTTTCCCAATTTTCTTATAAGTGTTTCATATAGTTCAGTTTTTCGAGTCAGGATCCAAACAAGGTCCTCACATTGCATTTGGTTAAAAATCTCTTAAACTGGGGCGCCTGGGTGGCTCAGTTGGTTGAGCGACTGCCTTCAGCTCGGGTCATGATCCCAGAGACCTGGGATCGGGTCCCACATCGGGCTCCCTGCTCGGCAGGAAGCCTGCTTCTCCTTCACTCCCCTACTTGTGTTCCCTCTCTCGCTGTGTCTCTCTCTGTCAAATAAATAAATAAAATCTTTAAAAAAAATCTCTTAAACTCTTTTCTTCCTTGCACTTTATATGTTGATGAAATTGATTGCTTGTCCTGTGGTGTTCCCCACATTCTTCACTTTACTTATTGTATCCCTCTGGTGATAACATGTTTCTGTATCCCTTTTCTTCTCATAAACTGTTAATAGAACTAGAGATTTGGTCATATTTAATAAAATACACCCATAATAAAAAGTTAACAGCTAAAAATCAGACCAAAAACTTTCATAGATGTTAGAATTGGCAGACAAGGACATGAAAACATTTACTGTAATTGTATTCCAAATGTTCAAAAAGTTAGAAACGTAAGAGATATAAAAATGGAGCCAAAGTAATTCTAGAGATGAAGACTACAAGGTCTGAATAAAAATGCACTGCATAGGATTAATGGCAAATTAGACATTGCCAAAGAAAAGATTAGTGATCTTGAAGCCATACCAAAAGACAGAAACTGGATTAAAAAGACAGCACAAGATGCTGCTTGTGAGGAATGCATTTTAAATGCACAGATACCAGTAGGTTAAAGGCAAAAGAATAGAAAGAGATTTATTATGCAAGCAAAAGGAAACTAGTCAAAAAATATTTCAGATAAAGAATATTACAAGGAGTAAATAAAGTCACTTCATATTATAAAGGGGTCAATTTGTCAAGAGGACATAACAATTGTCTTTATGCATTTAATAATTCATGAAGGAAAATAGGAGCAAAGAGAAATAGACAAATCTACAATCAATAATTGTAGATTTATTGTAGATTTCAATACCTTCCTCCCAATAATTGATGGGGCAAACTGACAGAAAATCAGCAAAGATAGAGAAGACTTGAATAACACTGTCAAGCAACTTCACCTAATTGATGTTTGTAGGACACTCTTTCCAATAACAGAATTCACATACTTTCCAGTTGCACACAAAATATTTATCAAGATAGACCAGATTTTGTAACTCTAAAACAAATCTCAATAAACTTAAAAGAATTCAAATCATACAGAGTATGGTCTCTGACCACAATGAAATTATATTAGAAACCAATAACCGGTGTATTCCATTCTCCTTCCCTAATTCCCCAACCTGTTCCTCGTCACTTGTTCATTTCTTATCTTAGGTCAAGATTCCAATATCCACTCAGTTATTTAGGCCAGAAATTCTTGACACCTCTTGCTTCCTCATCTCTTTTTTATGGAACAAATCTCCAACTTTTGATTTTTCTTTCAAATTGTTTCTCAAATCTGATTGCTCCTCTCTGCCTCTGTTACCACTTTCTCAGCTCTCATTGGTTCGGGTGATCACCATGTATCTTTGTGGGCATGCACTAACCACAACTGGTCTCTCTGCCTCCCATCTTGTCCCCTTTAACTCACTCTCCACATGTGGCTGGATGTAATGAACACTCTGTCACATTCTTATAGTTTTCAGCACCTATTGCATAGCTTTCCTTTATTTGGGGGAGTCTCTACTGTTAGGTGTCCTGACTTTCAAGGTGAAAGCCAGAACTCACTTTCCCCACATCCTTTGTAGCTGGGGGGAAGAGGGGGTAGGTCACTTAGGCTCACTCACTCAGATATATCACACAAATTTTAATTAATAAAAGCAGAACATGAAGAAGCAGGACATCCACAACAGAAGGAAGTTGCTGGATATCTGTGCAAGAGACTCCAGAGATACTGTTTCCCCATAGGATAGTGTGGTTATTCTGGGAAATCTGAAAAGTCTGAAGTTTGTGTTTGATTTTATTTCTTTTCCTTTTGTTTTTTCTTTCCCTCCTTCTTTCTGTCCTTCCTTCCTTTCCACCTTCCTTCTTGTAACAGTGTTTTAAGGTCTAATTCACATACCATACAATTCACCTATTTAAAATGTACAATTCAACAGTTTTTGGTATATTCACAGAGATGTATGATCATCATGAAAATCAATTTTAGAATATTTTTGTCAACCCCCAAAGAAGCTCCATACTGTTAAGCCACTCTCATTTCCACCCATCCTCTATCCTGGCCATAGGCAACCAAACTGATCTACTTTCTCTATTGATAAGTTTTCTGGACATTTCATATAAATAGAATCATATAACATGTGCCCTTTGTATCTGGCTTCTTTCATATATATGGCATAATATTTTTAATGTTCATCCTTATTCCTTTTTATTGCTGAATAGTATTCCATTGTGTGACCATACTATAGTTCATTTATTCATTTACCTCCTAATGGCCATCTGGGTTGCTTTCAGTTTTTGCTATTACAAATAAGGCTACTATGAACATCCAAGTATAAGTCTTGGTGTGGATGGATATATGTCTTTATATCTCTTGGTTATGTATCTAGCAGTGGAATTGCTGGATCATATGGTCACTCTGTGTATAAAGTGTTTGATTTTCTTTGCTTGAATGTTAATGAGCTGGTTTTTGTGAGAACCAGAATGTGGGACAAGTTGATCCTTTTTTCATCATTTAAGTTTTTTAATGTACAAGATAAGCTTTTATATGCTGAAAGAAAAAAAACCCAAAATATGTAGAGCTACTTTTGTTTAATAAATGTCAAATTTATTAAAGGTATCCAGTTTTAAAATCTAGTTTTTCTTAGACTTTTAAGTTTAACTTTAAACTCTATGGTCTTATTTATATATCCAATTATAACTTAAAACTAGCTTATAAATATAGTAGGTTAAGTTCCCTAAACATTTATTATTAAATCGATTAAATTCTTAGATTTTTCAAACTATAGCTACAAATGTAATATATTTGATTTTTAAAGCATTTCAAACATTCAAAGAGCAAGCTTACAATTCTAATAAACCAATATTCCTAAGCCCTTAAACGCTATATACAAACCTAATAACTCCAAAGTTATAGATTTAGTACCTCAGATACTCTGAAAAATTCAAACACAGTTTACAAACATAATCAATTCAACTTTTACATGTCTCAAATTGAAATCCCCAATCTGTCAATTAAATCCCTTTAAACATTTAAAATTAAAATCACAAGTCTATATTTAACATTTAAAGTACCCCACCTGTCAAATAAAATGCATCCAAATTGCCCAGGGAATTAAAAAATAACTTATTCTAGAACTCAACACAAAAGGTGTTAAATCTTAGGTTTGAGTCACTTCTTCACTCTTTTTTTTTTTAAGAGAGAAAGATATCTTTTTTTAAATTTCTATTTTTATTTTTTTTCAGTGTTCCAAGATTCATTGCCCATTCCTCACACCCAGTGCTCCATGCAATAGGTGCCCTCAGTACCCACCACCAGGCTCTCCCATCCCCCCACCGCCTCGGTCCAAGTCCCTCGGTTTGTTTTTGTGTCCAAAGTCTCTCATGTTTCCTTTCTCTCCCTGAATTACCCTACTTCCCATTTCCTTTCCTTCTCCTACTGTCCTCTATATTACTCCTTATGCACCGCAAGTAAGTGAAACCATGTGATACTTGACTTTCTCTACTTGGCTTATTTCACTCAGCATCATCTCTTCAAATCCAGTCCATGTTGCTACAAAAGTTGGATATTCATCCTTTCTGATGGAGGCATAGTATTCCATTGTATATATGGACCATATCTTCTTTATCCCTTCATCTGTTGAAGGGCACCTTGGCTCTTTCCACAGTTTGGAGATTGTGGCCAGTGCTGCAATGAACATTGGGGTACATATGGCTCTTCTTTTCACTACATCTGTATATTTGGAGCAAATGCCCAGTAGTGCAATTGCAGGGTAATAGGGTAGTTCTATTTTTAATTTTTTAAGGAATCTCCACACTGTTTTCCAAAGCGGCTGCACCAACTTACCTTCCTACCAACAGTGTAAGAGAGTTCCCCTTTCTCTACAGCCTCTCCAACACTTGTTGTTTCCTGACTTGTTAATTTTGGCCATTCTGACTGGTGTAAGGTGGTATCTCAGTGTGGTTTTGATTTGAATTTCCCTGATAGCTAGTGATGATGAACATTGTTTCATGTGTCTGTTAGCCATTTGTATATCTTCTATGGAGAAGTGCCTCTTCATGTCTCCTGCCCATTTTTTGATGTGTTCGTCTTCTTTTTGGATGTTGAGTTTGAGTAGTTCTTTATAGATCTTGGATACCAGCCCTTTGTCTGTTGTGTCATTTGCAAATATCCTCTCCCATTCCGTGGGTTGCCTCTTTGTTTTGTTGACTGTTTCCTTTGCTGTACAGAAGCTTTTTATTTTGATGAAGTCCCAGAAGTTCATTTTCGCTTTTGTCTCCTTTGCCTTTGGAGATGTGTCTTGAAAGAAGTTGCTGTGGCCGATGTCAAAGAGGTTACTCCCTATGTTCTCCTCCAGGATTTTGATGGATTCCTGCCTCACGTTGAGGTCTTTCATCCATTTTGAGTTTGTCTTTGTGTGTGGTGTAAGAGAATGGTCTAGTTTCATTCTTCTATACGTAGCTGTCCAATTTCCCCAGCACCATTTATTGAAGAGACTGTCTTTTTTCCACTGGATATTTTTTCCTGCTTTGTCAATGATTTACCTGTAGATTTGTGGGCCCATATCTGGACTCTCTACTCTGTCCCATTGGTCCATGTGTCTGTTATTGTGCCAGTACCATGCTGTCTTGGTGATCACAGCTTTGTAATAAAGCCTGAAGTCAGGTAACGAGATGCCGCCACTTCTTCACTCTTATTTAGAGTCTGTATGATTGGCTGTTAAGTTCAGCAAAAGTGAGGAATCATAAGTAATAGTTCAAACACACTTCAACATTTTCAGTTAAATGTTTAGAAGATATAAATGTATAGTTTAGAATCTAATTAGAAAATGGGCTGAAGACGTGAATAGACATTTCACCAAAAAGAACATACAGGTGATAAATAAGTACATGAAAAATGTTCAATGTTATTAACCATTAGAGAAATGAAACTTTAAACAACAATGACATATCACTTTCAGTAAATGAAAAATATGTTCACACAAAAACCGGTGTACAAATGTTTCTTGTAGCTTTTTTTTTGTAATGGCCCTGAACTGAAAATAATCTAGATATACTTCAACAGGTGAATAGTCAAATAAACTGTGGTACATCCATGACATGGGATAGTACTTATCAAAACAATGGAACAAAATAACAATACACCCAACTTAGATGAATCTCTCGAGAATTTTACAGAGACCAGTGTCTTCCAGGAGCTGAGGTTGGGGAAAGGTGTGGAAGGATTGAGTACAAAGGAGTAGCACAAGGGAATTTGAGGGGTGATAGAAGTATTCTCTATCTTGATCATGGTAGCTGTGGTTATATGTCTGCAAGTGTTTGTCAAAACTCATAGGACTGTACACCCTACACTCAAAAGGTATATTTTGTTGTATGTAAATTATCACCTACTTTTTAAAAACGAAAAATTTCAACAAATGGTTCTCTAGCAATTGGACACTCAAAGGCAAAGAAATAAATTTTCACTGTTGAGTTGAGATTTCTCTATATATATTCTAGATAGAAGTCTTTTGTCAAATATGGGCTTGGCGAGTATTTTCTCCCACTCTCTAGTAGTGTGTGTTTTCATTCTCTTAATAGAGTTTTTGCAAAGCAAAAGTTTCTAATTTTGATGAGTTCCAGTTGATCAAGTTTTTCTTTTATGGATCATGTTTTGGTGTTAAGTCTAAGAACTATTTGCCTAGTCCTAGATCCTGAAGATGTTCCACTATTTTTTTAACAAAAGTTTTACAGTTTTACATTTTATATTACATCCATAATTCCTTTGAGATAATTTTTACCAAAATATATTAGGTTTATGTTAATTTCCTTCCAAATTTCCTTCCTTCCTTCCTTTTCTTTCTTTGCCTTTGGATGTCCATTGCTATAGAACCATTCGTTGAAATGGTTATCCTTCCTCTGTTGACTAGCTTTTGAATGTTTGCCAAAAATCAGTTGGGCATCCAAGAGCAAGTAGTATACCTAATCCCCAGATTGTGGTTTGTAATACCATTCTCTAGTAAAAGGAGTAAGGCTCCTTAGAGAAATGGTTTATCCTAGAACTAGGGAAGAAAATATATAAGATGATCCAGGAGCATTTTGTAGTACCAGAAAGTAAGGAAGTGATTAAAGAAAAACCAAAAACACCTGGATGGGGGATGTCAGAGGTGCACAGAACCCAACTAGAAGAGCTCCCAATTAGAACAATTTGAACAAAAAATAAAGTAAAATTAGATTATAGTCCAGGGTACAAAATAAATACCTATGAACCCATAGTGAGATAAATGATTGAACAATAAATAAATAAGAGAGAATAGACAAATTTCCCACTCAGAATTCCAAATGATTAATACACATACTTTGTTCTCAAGGAGAGGAACATAAATCCCTACTCCATAGGTGTGGGTTGTGCATAGTAACTTTCTTCCAAAGATTATAGTCTGAAAATAGGGGAAAATTACCTTTAGAGTAGAGAAATCTGACACACACTACCTCAGCCCAACTCCACATCAAAATCATAAATCATGTTGATAAATATTGATTCTTAAAATGATGTGATAAAAATGGCACTTTACTTCTGTAATCTTCCTTCCAGTAACCCATCACTCCAGTCTTTCCATGAGAAAAACATCAGACACATTCTAAAAGTGGGGCAGCCTACAAAGTATATGACCAGTACTCTTCAAAGCTGTCAAGATCATGAAAAAAGAAAAGTCTGAAAAATTCTCATAGATAAGAGGAGCCTAAGAGACATGAAAATTAAAAACAAGGGGAATCTGAATATACTGTGACTATTAATTATAATGCATCAATATTTATTGCTTAATTGTAATAGATGTATGATATTAATATGTTAATAATGAGGGATACTGGGCGCAGTAAATGGGAACTTTTTGTACTATCTGCTTAATTTTTCTATAAATAAAAAACTGCTTAAAAATAAGTCTGTTTTAAAAAAATCATTTGAGCATATTTGTATGGCTCTGTTTCTGGGTTCTGTACTCTGTTTCATTGACCCATTTGGCTATTCCTTTGCCACTAACACACTGTTTTGATTACTATGTGGTGTTCTCAGAGAGATAGCTATCTTGTGGGGCTTAATAATTGGATGGGTTTAGGGGTTCCTGGTGGCTCAGTTGGTCAAGGTCTTGATCTTGGCTCAGCCCTTGATCTCAGTTCAAGCCCTGTGTTGGACTCCAGTGGGCCCACCATTTAAAATAAATAAATAAATAAATAAATAAATAAATAAATAAATAAATAAATAAATAAAATAATGAGGTGGGTTTTGCCCTATTTTTAACTGAGTTATTTATTTTCTTATTATTATGTTTTGAGAAGGTACCAGTGTACTAGAGAGAAGTTCACTGGCTGCAAGTGTTCAGTGTGACTTAGGACCAGTTGGTAGGTTTTATAGAAAGAATGGAGAAGGTTAGCTAACTTAATAATTTAAGTGAAAATTGGTTATAAAAGCTTATATTATTTTTATTCCTGGGTTTCTTCCCAGAGTGGAAAGGCTGCTTACCCAACTGAATTACCATTAGTTACTAAGGAGAAGATGAGAGACTATTATATATTTATAGATTTGAGTTATTTGTTAGCAGTTAGGGCCCTGGGCCGTGGATCTAGGTTTACCATCCAGAATTATTTCTCCTGAACTACACTCTGAGAAGTTGGATACCTTCTTATACAGTTTTTACCAAAAGGCTTTTTACCAAAAGAATCCCTAAATATATGCCTTTCGGGTGGAATTTAATTTGTTTCATTACTTAGTGAATTGCATAGTCCCTAGGCATACCAAAGGTTATATCTTGACCCCTCCCCCTTTTTTCTCCAAAACCTTTTTCAAACATTTTTAGATTTGGGTTGATAGGATTCTGCACTGCCCCCTCCCTCTGCCCATTGCCAACTAGTCTGCAACTGCCTAATGAAAGAGTTCTTAATGTTTTCGTGTCCATAGATGCTTTTGGCAGTTTGATGAAGCCTAGGGATCTCTTCTTAGAATAATGTTTTAAAATCTATTTCATAGGGCGCCTGGGTGGCTCAGTTGGTTAAGCGACTGCCTTCCGCTCAGGTCATGATCCCGGAGACCCGAGATCGAGTCTCGCATCGGGCTCGCTGCTCAGCAGGAAGCCTGCTTCTCCCTCTCTCACTCCCCCTGCTTGTGTTCCCTCTCTCGCTGTGTTTCTCTCTGTCAAATAAATAAAATATTAAAAAAAATCTATTTCATAAAATACATAGGATCACAAAGGAAACCAATTATTGAAATATAGTTATCAAAATACTAAAACAAATGTGTAGTACATTTATAGATGCTTCTTTGTTAATAGGTTAACTATCAAGATCTCATGACAAATTTAATTATTGTCATCATTTCACAGTAATACATCATTTCACAAGTATCCTTGAACAAAAATGATATTTCAAGATATTTGCAGCAACCATAAAGTATATTAATTGAAAATACCTATAAATTCTACTAGTGACAAAGTCATCAATAGTACTAAGACTGCTGTGGTTTATTGCCTCCATTTATAACCAAAGGAAATGCTACATTTTCGGTTACAGGTTAGTGAAAATAAAGATGCGATTTTTTTTTCTTCATTTGAGTTTCTGGAGTAATGGAATGCCATTGCTGTACTGTGAGATTCTCCATGCTTTTCACGTTTTTAAAAACTTGTCTCATCTGCACCATTTTCTGTTCATTTTTATTAATCCCTCTGGGACGAATATTAGAAGGAGGTTGAAGAAGTGAGGGGAATTGGTGAGTACAGACTTGACTCCTGGAATGGATGCCAGTTACTCAGCCCATCCCCCTTCTGTTACTCCCACACTCAATGCTCTGCCTCCTGGGCTCAGCCAGATGTTGTAAGCAATTCCCCAACTGTGAAAACCAGCCTTAGTCCCAGAGGATGTGGAATCTACATTGGTTTTGTGGATTTATCTGCAATATCTGCCCACAGCTAGCTGTTTTCTTTTGCTTGGGATCCCGAAATTTGTCATGTTGGTAAAATGTTTTGCTTTAGACATCCTGAATCTGGGCAGGCCCTTTGGAGTGTGTGAGAATTCACATTGTTTCCCTGTTTCAGCATCTATAGATCCTTAAAAGCAAAGTACAACCACACTTTTAAATATTACCAATAAAACAGAATATTGAAGACTTGGTACAGAAAATGAGCGCTCCAGGATATAAACAATACATTCCTAGCATTGTGAAGCTAAACAAACAAGGCAATTATTTTACTAAAGTGAGGACAGCTGGTTAGCCTCTGCAACATTCTTCTCTCTTCAGTTCCAATGCCTGGAGACAGGCAGTTTAGTGGGACTCTCAGTGGTGAGTACAAGTGTGTTCTGCCTTTGGTGGCACTGCTGTTTTTACAGTGCCTTTCTTGCCCTGAGACTTTTGTTGATTTCTGCCTTAGAGGTCGAAGGCAGAGATGTTCTAGTTCTCTTGACAAGTTCCCAGAGGACTGGGAGTGGACTGGATTCTGTCCAGGACCATTTATTCTTGAAGAAATTAGAAACCAGTGGGAGATCTCTCTGTTTATTCAGAAGGAGTGAGAAATAAACTAGCATGTGACCGGGTATAGAAGTTTCTCTTCATCTAGACAAACTCTTATTTTTATTGATCTCTAGAGGTAATAAAAATGAAGGCCAGGAGAGCAGGAATGGCAGTAGTAAAATGAGAGAGAGAGTGTGTGTGTGTCTGTGAGAGAGAGAGAGAGAGAGAGAGAGAGAGAGAGGGGGAGAGAGAGAGAGAGAGACGTTTCTATCCAGCAAAGGTTGTTTTCATGTAGTTAGGATTCTCCCCCCTATTTCTCTCACAGTTCTTTATTTTTAATTAAAATTTAGAATATATAAAGCACACAGAAAAGTAGAGTTAATGATATAATAAACATCCATGTACCCACCATCCAAATAGGACAAACATTCCGGATACCTGGAGGTAGAAGGTAGCACCGACAAGCTAAAGAAGATACCCTAAGGAGAAAGGATTCCCATTAACCACCTTCCTGGCCCAGAGAATGTGAAGCCACCCAGTCAGGTAAAAACTAATATATCTCGGGGAGCCTGGGTGGCTCAGTTGGTTAAGCGACTGCCTTCGGCTCAGGTCATGATCCTGGAGACCCGTGATCGAGCCCCACATCGGGCTCCCTGCTCAGCGGAAGCCTGCTTCTTCTCCCTCTTTCATTCCCCCTGCTTGTATTCCCTCTCTAGCTGTGTTTCTCACTGTCAAATAAATAAAAAATCTTAAAAAAAAAAAAGAACTAATATATCTCCTGCCTCTCTTCACTGACAAGTCCTTACCAGGTGGGGAGAGAATAAAATGGCAGGTATTAAATGGGAGAGGAAGACAGGTAGAAAGAACAGACAGCAGAAGGCCCTACCTCCTTTGCCTTCTGCCAGCTGCCAGGCCTGGGCTGGTGAAGGGGGGATTTACCGCTAAGTGAAAGTCTTGAATATGATTATCTCAGGGGATTATGCCTTGTCATTGCTAAGTTGAGACTGTGTTTGTGACTTAAAATGACTGTGGGACTTGTTCATTATTTAAGAGTGAGCAGAAAAGCCTTGAGACTCCCAGAGCTTTTGTTCAGGAACAGGGAAGGTGACTTCCACTGAATTCATGTTTGGAAATGGCAGGAGACAAAGCCAAGCTGAGTGTGACTGCCAGGAATCATGCTTGTTCTACATACCACATGGAAAGCATTTAACCAAACTGAAGATGCCCTTCATACTAAGACAAACTATAATTTTAGATGCTACCAGGTAAGGAAAAAATCGCTATCTATGATACATCAAAGTTAAGGCAAAAATCCTTGATAACAAAAAAGCAAGTCTTAAATAAAGACAGGATCAGTATTACTGATTTTTAACTCTTGCCTCAGGCTTCAATATATCTTGGCATGACACTGCCACTGATATTATTTAAAATTTTCATATTTTACTCATCGTGGCTTTTTGGCATTAATTTTGTTTTTAAAAGTATTCATTAAAATATACTTATCCTGGGGCGCCTAGGTGGCTCAGTTGGTTAAGCGACTGCCTTCGGCTCAGGTCATGATCCTGGAGACCCAGGATCGAGCCCCACGTCGGGCTCCCTGCTCAGCAGGAAGCCTGCTTCTCCCTCTCTCACTCCCTCTGCTTGTGTTCCCTCTCTGGCTGTGTTTCTCTCTGTCAAATAAATAAAATCTTAAAAAAAAAAAATATATATATATATACTTATCCTGGGGCGCCTGGGTGGCTCAGTCAGTCGAGTGTCCCACTCTTGGTTTCGGCACAGGTTATGATTTCAGGGTCCTGGGATCAAGCCCTGCTTCAGGCTCTGCACTCTGTGAAGAGTCTGCTTGGAGTTCTCTCTCTCTCTCCCTCTGCCCTCTCCCTGTTCGCACACATGTACTGTCATTCTCTTTCAAATGAATAAATAAATGTTTGAAAAATGTATATAGGGGCACTTTGGTGGCTCAGTTGGTTAAGCGGTTAAGTGTCTGCCTTCGGCTCGGGTCATGATCTTGGGGTCCTGGGATTGAGCCCCAGGTTGGCCTCCCTGCTCAGCAGGGGCATCTGCTTCTCTCTCTCCCTGTGCTCCTCTCCTCTACACCATTCCCACCCCTGTTTGTACTCCATGCTCTCGCTCTTTCTCTCTCAAGTAAAGAAAGAAAATCTTCAAAAAAAAATGCATATATATTTATCTTGATTTTTGAGGTGTTTTTGGTACCCAGTTAAAATATTCATCCCAGGCAAGTGCTTCACTCACATCACCCACATCACACAGTTCCTTTGGGAGATAGAAATGGGAGTAGAAAAAAAAAAAAGAATTAAGAACATGGAGGAGGAGAAAGAGGAGGAGGAAAAGAAGATGAAGAAAACAAAGAAAGATCCTTCTGTTTATTTTCTTGTCCCTGTGATTGCAAATGTGAGAAAGCATTTGATAAATTTCCCTAACAGAGATCTCTTTAAAGTTCTTGCTGGAAAATATCGGAGATGGTCTGATGGATAGCCTCAGATAACACTGACAAGGGGTGCTCTAATCTTCTTGAGAAAACTCCAATTTACTGTCTGGATGACAAAAGTCCACAATAACTGGCTAAATTGGTGCTTTCAACGCTGTTGATATTAAAGTATGAAGCAAAATTCTTGTTGTGTTTATTTCCTCATTCCTGCCATTTAAGGAAATTCCCTGTAGTACCAATGAAAGCATAAAAGGAGATTTACGATACTGTGTATAACGGTAATACCTGGTACACAGCTCTCTGCCATTTTCATCACCTCACTTAATTTTCACATTTCTCATTTAGAGCTCAAAATGACCACGGGGAGTGGGCAGGGAAGGTACTGCCCCATTTTATGGACAAGGCATCAGCCTCATTTTCCAGATAAGGCTGGCCCAAGTCTCATGACAAATTGCTACACAATGGAAACCAGAATGTTGATCTTTCTACTTCAAGGACAGTGTCTTTCCTGCACAGTGTTGTGTGTCACTGAAGACATGTGGAGACACTTCAAGCGGCCGCGTTTGAGGGATTGCCGCTATAATCTGAGCTGGTTAGCAGCTGATCTCCCTGAGGCTATATCCAGTCTCCTAATGCTGTTTCATATTAAACAGGTTTGAGAGTGAGTCACTTGGCTGGCACAAACCAGTAAAGTGATTGCTTCAGTCCTGCTTGGAAACTCTAAGTCCTCCCTTTGCCTGGGGGTAGTGAACTCCATGCAAACCTCAGCTATAATATTGCAGCAGCTCTGGGGCTGACTTTGTGTTTCACTTATATAATTTCAGGCTTCATTTAGCATTCATCCGCTTTCCCTTTCCATGCTTACAAGATTTGGTACTGAGTTCTCTTAGGCTAACACCTCAGTCTACACACGTTCGCCTTTGTTTAGCTGGTCCTAGAGTAGAAAAGAAGGTATGTCCTGCCCAGGGAGCTCTCAGTCAAAAAAGCAGAAAGGAAGCCCTCACTGAGCCCAAGTGGGCCACTGCCCAATACCCTGGTGAGTATGGGAGGTGATAAAATTCTGATGAGTTTGAGGAGGGAACTTGGATTTTTAGC
Source organism: Spilogale gracilis (assembly GCA_004023965.1). Taxonomy (NCBI): domain Eukaryota; kingdom Metazoa; phylum Chordata; class Mammalia; order Carnivora; family Mephitidae; genus Spilogale; species Spilogale gracilis. Next base: position 10,255 of record PITA01013525.1, on the reverse strand, counting down.
TTCTTCTTGTCTGGTACTGAGGCACAGGTTGCTCTTGGTCATTGATTTGGGAGCTAAAATAAATCCCCTCCTAAGCTCCAGTGGAGAGAACATCTGGCTATCCTTGAGCTATGTGGCTTCTCTCTCATTTGCCTCCCCACTTGCAAGATTTTATTGTGTTATTTTATGTTAAATGTTCTCCTGTTTAACTCTGAACATCTGGAGGGCAGGGACCATGTCTTATTTTGTGATCTCCAAAAAGTTGGGTCACCTTGTAAGCAGTTTTATCATCATGTGGCATCCAAGAGTAAAACACAATTCCAATCACAAAGAAGTTCATAAAGTCTGCAAGAGACCGTGGGCAGAAATTACAATCTTTCTTTTCTTCCTTCTCTCTCTCTCTCTCTCTCTCTCTCTCTCTCTCTCTCCCCCCCCCCCCCATGCTATTCTGGCCTTTAATGATCCATCTCCCCAAGTCCACAAGTCCGTTCATTGACCCACCTACTCCCAATTTTCTCACCACCTCAACTCCATCCTCATTCACATGTTTTCTCTGTCTCTCCATTGCCCTCTTCCAGATCTCTGCTCTCTTCTCCTCCAGTCATCTGTGGCTCAATTCTTTATCATATGGCCTCCCTTGATGTCTTCCAGTTTTCTCTTCTACTCATTCTCCTGATAAGCAAAACAAGGCTCCACAAGTTTAATATGTGAGCTTCTTAAAGGAGCTAGGAGTGTTGGTAGAAGGACAGGAGGTGGCTGTGAATATTTCCACGTTAATATATTTGTTATTGTCTCCCTCAGCACCTAGCTCTGCATTTAACATGTATTAGGTTTTCAGTACATGATCTGTGAATGAATGAAGAATTATTAGCCTTTACCCAAATGTATCATGAGAGCTGTTTATGAGTTCCACACCTTTCTAAAGGAGACTAGCAGATGAATAGCTTTTGTCTTACAATATTTTGTTGCTTTTAAACTGCAGGCAGAGGGGCCATCTTCCATCAGGGAAGGGTAATTCCTCCCAAGCTCTCTTGTGCCTGGGTACCTAAGCCACAGATGCCAGATAGAAAACCTTGTCCTTCTGTGTCTGCCAGCTGGATGGGCCCTGCTTCATACCTTGATCCTGCCAGCCTGAGGCTGGGTTCATGCTCCTATCCTTCCTGTGCCTCAGTGAACAGAAGGCCGCAATGAGTTTCGTTTACCCAGGGCCCTGGACTCTGTTGATCCAGTTCTTTTGAGGGGACTCTTTCCCATGACCCCTCAACCCCTGGCCTGTAACTGGGCTGAGTGTGTTACATTTGGCTCAGATTTTTGTCTTTTGTCATTGATCCCCTATTGGGTCTTCCCTTTTGCTTCATCTCTAGCTTTTTTGCCCTCCATTCCTATTCTTTCTTACAATCGCCTAGTAACCAGTTGCCTAATTCTTTACTGGATGTAAACTTTGACAAGCATGTCCTCATTTATATCAGCTTTAGAGAGCCACAGCTCAAAGCAGAGAAGGAAGAGGGAAAAGTGCTGCCATCCCAACACCAAGGCCTACCTGTTATGGTCAAGGCTTCCTGCAGAGATGTGATTTGAATGGCTTTTTATCATTTGATGTTAGGATATATTTCTATGTTATGGTAAAAGAAGAAAAGTGATATAAGATAGATGGAGAGTTAGGTTGAAATGGAGATAATTCCCAGAAGACATGACAATTTTTTAAGAAGGCATTAAGATAGGGCTGATAGAAAACACATTTGTTGGATACCAAAGTTTTAAATTGTTCCCAGATAAGATCTTCTGAGTTCTACTGCTCCAATACTGCTCAAAATCCAACTGGGAGGTGATGTTAGTATCTCAGACTCTATTAGAATTCAAATAGAGTTTCCCTATAGGCCTCTGATGTGCTTTTGTTCAGACCTGTTAGTCATTAAATATTAGCCAGCACCTGGGAAAATCTTAAGATTATCTGGATAATGTGAACACTAGGAGAAGTGTTATTTTATTAATATTTAATTTATACAAAGCACTGTTCACTATTTCTTGTTTCTTTGTTTACAGATAAGCTTGTCTATTCTCAGGTGTTGCCTTCTCTGGCTGGATTAGTGGAAGACAGTGGTGAAATGCTGGTTTAATGATCAGTACCTAAGTAGGTGAGATAGTGAGAGCAGATGGGAGATAGATTAGAATAGAGTTGAGGAACCCTTGGCTTAGTACTCTAAATGAAGCCAAAAAGTAGTTGTTTTTGTTTATTTTCCTTAAAAGAGAGAACTAGAAAATGGTCTGGTAATGGTTTTTCATGGGGTATTAGAGTTTAGGTTGGCAGAGTGGAAATAGTTGTGAGTAATGATCACATTCAGGGCAAAGTGAAAGGAGTGGCTGGTGAAGGGGAAAGGAGGTAGAAGTCACCGGCAATCTTGGCAGGACTGGGGAGGAGAGTTTCACTGAGCTCCAGTGAATGTGGAATAAGTGACCAAAAGAAGGACAGATGAAAATCATGAGCACAACAAAGGGCGGACAGTTTTTATGACTAAATGAAGAATAAGGGTTTGGATGTGGTAATGTGGAGCCAGAAGAGTAACTAGGCCCCCTTTCCCCATAGCTCTGGAGGATGTGAAGAATGGAAGCATATGTATCTGCAGCTCAGGGGGCTGCAGAAAAGGCAGGGTCTTTCACCAAAGGTCATGTTTCAGTTAAGGCTGGAGGAGAAAAGAGCCCAGTGGACTCTTACATCATAGGGAAGGGAGTTTATCAATGGATGAGGGCTCCAGAAGGCCAGCAGAAAATGTTGGGTTGTGGGAAGGGAAACATAAGAGGCTGAGCTAAGAGGAAAATGTAAATGATGGTACTAGGGAAAAATAGGCCATAAGATGGGCTGGCATTCAGTGTGAACATAAACCATGCCAGTGGTGGAGAGGTCATAAGGCATGAGAACTGTCTAGAGAGCTTGTGTGGGCCTCCAGCATAAGGGAGTCCTAAGCCCTTGCAGAGAGGGAGCCAGGTAGTGTCCAAGACTAGGTACTGTCCACCCTTATGATCTAGACAGCAATAAGAGGCCTCTGCCTGGAGCTGGAAAGGGATACAACATGGCCATAAGGTTATGCTTCAGTTTGAGTCAGCCTCAAGTAAGGAAGGTAGACTTGGTAGACCTGAGGTAAGTACCAAGTAGTCAGCTTTGAGCACTCCTGTTGACGTCTCCACCCAGGCCTTGCTTCTTACATTTTCTCAACATTGTGTCTCCCTAAGTGAATTCTCATGGGTTCTTCTCAGACCTGGGGCCTTATTCTTGGAAAATGCAGCCACTTGTCCTTCATTTTCTCTCTTTCAGGTGACAGGCTGGTCCTCCCTCAGCTCTCTCTCTCTCTCTCTCTGAACTCCTAGCTCAAAGAAATCTTTCTTCCTTCTCTCTAGGAGGAGGACAAACACAAAGCAGTTCTTTGTTTGGACTTGAAAAACTCAGTGTTTCTTTTCACCTAATTAGAAGGAAGTATTTTTCCATTCACTTCATTTCTTACTGGAATTTGTTAACTGGAGCTGAGTAGCTTAGCTTGCATGTAGGTTTTGTTCATTAATTAACAGCCTCCACTTCTTATCTGGACTTAATATCTAACTGAGCACTGGCTAAACCAGAAAGAGGGCTCAAAATTCCTAGTGGGTTTTGCTGTGATGGGACAGGACCTTAAAGGTGGTGTAGCAGCTCTGTTTTCTCTGCTGGGGGCTATTCTGAAGACTTAGACTCTCTAAGGTATATATCCTGAAATGTCTGGGGATCCTTGACAGAGATCAGTGATAGCTACCACCACGTGTCCTATTTCTCATAATCATGAAGTAAGACAAATGACTCAGGATTCTAAAAGAGAAAATTTTCAAAAGAGATTGTTTTAACCCTCCCCCCAGTAAGTCCTTTTTTTTTTTTCTATTCTAGAAAACACTAAATAATTGCTAGCTATTATCTCACTGGTTTCTCTATCTGGTTGTGATGGGCTGAATTTTGGTTCGAAGCTTTTTGCTCCCAGATAATACTCTTGAGCTTATGCTGTATTAATTGGCAAAAGAGGCTTTGCAGATGTAATTAAGGTTACTAATCAATTGACCATAAAATAGGGAGATTATGTGAGTGGATCCAATGTAATTATGAGCCCTTCAAAGCTGAGGGCAGAAGAAGAAGACAGAGAGATTCTGAGTATGAGAGGGATTTGATGTGCTGTTGCTGGATCTGAGGTAGGGGAGATATGTGCAAGGACCAGAAGTAGGCCTTTTGGAGCTAAGGGCAGCCCCTAGCTGACAATCAGCACGCAAGCAGAGACGTCAGTTTTATAAGAGCAAGGAATTGAATTTTGCCGACAACCTGAATGAACCTGAAGCAGGTTCTTCCTCAGAGCCTCCAGAAAGGAGTGCAGGCCCAACCACACTTAGACTTGGGCCTGGTGAGACCCTAAACAGAGAACTCCGTTGACCTCTGCTGTACCTGGACTTCGGACCTACAGAAACTGTGAGACAGTAAATATGGGTTCTAACCTTCAAAGTTTACAGTAATTTGTGGCAGTAATAGAATATGGTTACATGGGCTTTCTTGTCTGGAAGGTGTGATTAATAGACACTCCTTTCTTAGGAAGAACAGATGAAGCAAGGGTCTTCATGGCAAGGTTCTATGGGCAGACTTGGTCCCTCTGTTCAAATGGGTAAGGTAGCTTGGCCTCTTGTTTTATAATCCAGATCTGTGCAGTTCAGTATGGTAGTCACTAGCCACAGATGGTTTAAATTGAAATTTAAATAAATTGAAATTAAATAAAAGTTCTCTTCCTCAGTTTATTAGCTACATTTTAAGTGTTCAACATCCGTATGTGACTAATGGCTACTGAATTGGAAAGCACAGACAGAATATTTCCTTTATTGTGAAAACTTCTATTGGATGGTCTGGTTTAGATGAATAACAGCAATGGCATTTGATTGCAATTTTCTCATTTGGAGCACTGAGAGTTAGGCTTCCCCTACTCTCTAGTAGAACAAATACAAGGCAGAATGCATGCAATTTCCTCCCGTCTGAAAGCAAGAAATGAATTTTGTGAAAACTTTCATGTCTCTACTTTTGTCCCTTATCACTTGCATAAATTGTCTCCTGGAGATAGAAAACCCTGGACTTGCAGTAGAACACACCGGGAATATCAGGCCAGACAGGTATCAGGCCTTACACTTTTTCCAGATGAAAATGACAGGTTACAATGTGGTGAATGGCCTGGGGAGCCTGGCTCAGTCAGTTAAGTGTTTGCCTTCAGCTTAAGTCATGATGCCAAGGTCCTGAGACCAAGTTCCACATCAGGCTCCGTGTTCAGCAGGGGTCTGCTTCCCCCTCTCCCTCTATGTTCGCTTTTTCTCTCTCTCTCCCTTTCTCTCTCTCCTCCCCCCCTCCAGTAAATCAATTTTTAAAAACCTTTAAAAAATGGTAAATGGCTGGGGCACCTGGATGGCTCAGAAGGTTAAGCCCCTGCCTTTGGCTCAGGTCATGATCTCAGGGTTCTGGGATTGAATCCCACATCAGGCTCTCTGCTCAGTGGGGAGCCTGTTTCCCCTCTTTCTCTGCCTGCTTCCCTGCCTATTTGTGATCTCTTTCTCTGTCAAATGAATAAATAAAAATCCTTTAAAAATGGTAAATGGCTAAGAATGCCCCTGGCCTGTGCTACAGGATTCTCCAAGGGTACCCTGCGACTGTAAAGACAAAAGTAGCTGCTGGGGCAGGCCACTATGGTTACCCCTGAAGTAAACAAACCCAAATAGGTTATAGCTATTGGACTTGACTCTTCATGTTGGTTTTTAATGCTCCAAAGTGACACAGTGAAAAGAGACTTATTCTCTCAAGAGACTGAAACATTTAGCCTCTGGATCAGACTATGCCTCAGGCTTAAACAACAAAAATTGAACCATCATGGATTGAAAGATAAACATTAAAATGTCTAACTGCCCAGAGCAATCTATACTTTCAATGCCATCCTGATCAAAATTCCACCAGCATTTTTTAAAGTGTTTGAACAAACAATCTTAAAATTTGTGTGGAACCATAAAAGACCTTGAATTGCTAAGGAAATGTTGAAAAAGAAAAACAAAGCTGGGGGCATGATATTACCAGATTTCAAGCTTTATTACAAAGCTGTGATCACCAAGATGGCATAATACTGGCACAAAAACAGATACATAGCTCAGTGGCACAGAACAGAGAGCCCATATATGGACACTCAACTCTATGGTCAAATAATCTTCGACAATGCAAGAAAAAGTATCCAGTGGAAAAAAGACAGTCTCTTCAATAAATGGTGCTGGGAAAACGAGACAGCTACGTATAGAATGAAACTTGACCATTCTCTTACACCATACAGAAAGATAAACTTGAAATGGATGAAAGACCTCAACATGCGGCAGGAATCCATCAAAATCCTGGAGGAGAACATAGGTAGTAACCTCTTTGGCATCGGCCACAGCAACTTCTTTCAAGACACATCTCCAAAGGCAAAGGAAACAAAAGTGAAATGAACTGTTGGGACTTCATCAAAATAAAAAAGTTTCTGCATAGCAAAGGAAACAGTCAACAAAACAAAGAAGCAACCCACGGAATGGGGGAGGATATTTGCAAATGACACTACAGACAAAGGGCTGATGTCCAAGATCTATAAAGAACTACTCAACTCAACACCCAAAAAGAAGATGATCACATCAAAAAATGGGCAGAAGACATGAAGAGGCATTTCTCCATAGAAGACATACAAATGGCTAACAGACACATGAAAAAATGTTCATCATCACTAGCCATTAGGGAAATTCAAATCAGAACCACATTGAGATACCACCTTATACCAGTCAGAATGGCCAAAATTAACAGGACAGGAAACAACAGGTGATGGAGAGGCTGCGGAGAAAGGGGAATCTGCTTACACTGTTTCTGGGAATGTAAGTCAGTGCAGCCACTTCAGGAAATAGTGTGAATATTCCTTAAAAAAATTAAAATTAGAGCTACCATATGACCCTGCAATTGCACTACTGGGTATTTACCCCAAAGATACAGATGTAGTGAAAAGAAGGGCCATATGTACCCTAATGTTTATTGTAGCAATGGCCACAATCGCCAAACTGTGGAAAGAGCCAAGGTGCCCTTCAACAGACTAATGGATAAAGAAGATATGGTCCATATATACAATAGAATATTATGCCTCCATCAGAAAGGATGAATACCCAGCTTTTGGATCAACATGGACGGGACTGGAGGAGATTATGCTGAGTGAAATAAACCAAGCAGAGAGAGTCATTGACCCCATGGTTTTACTCACTTATGGAGCATAAGGAGTAACATGGAGAACATTAAGAGAAGGAAAAGAAATGTAAATTGTAGTAAATCAGAGAGGTAGATGAAGCATGAGAGACTGTGGACTCTGAGAAACAAACTGAGGGTTTTGGAAGGGGGTGTGGAGGGATGGGTGAGTCTGGTGGTGGTTATTAAGGAGGGCACATATTGCATGGAGCACTGGGTGTGATGCGTAAGCAATGAAATCTTAGAACACTGAAAAAATAAATTATTTATTTTTATTTTTATTTTTTTTATTAATTTTTATTTTTTCCATAAACCAGCCACTTTATCCCTACTCAACACCCCCAGCAACCCTCAGTTTGTTTCCTGAGATTAAAGGTCTCTTAGGGTTTCTCTTCCTCCCTGGTCCCATCTTCTTTCATTTTTTTCCCTCCCTACCTTCCATGACCCCCCCCCCACTAACTCTCAAATTCCTCATATCAATGAGATCATATGATAATTGCCTTTCTCTGATTGGCATATTTTGCTCAGCATAATATCCTCCAGTTCCACCCACGTTGTTGCAAATGGCAGGATTTCATTCTTTTGGATAGCTGCATAGTATTCCATTGTATATATAGACTACATCTTCTTTTTTCATTCATCTGCTGATGGACACCTAGGTTCTTTCCACAGTTTGGCTATTGTGGACATTGCTGTCCACAATAAACATTCAGGTGCATGTGCCCCTTTGGACCACTACATTTGTATCTTTAGGGTAAATACCCAGTAGTGCGATTGCTGGGTGGTCGGGTAGCTCTATTTTCAGCTTTTTGAGGAATCCCCATACTGTTTTCCACAGTGGCTCACCAGCTTGCATTCCCACCAACAGTGCAGGAGGGTTCCCCTTTCCTCACATTCTCGCCAGCATCTGTCATTTCCTGACTTATTAATTTTAGCCATTCTGACTGGTGCAAGGTGGTATCTCACTGTGGTTTTGATTTGTATTTCCCTGACGCTGAGGGATATTGAGCACTTTTTCATGTGTCTGCTGGCCATTTGGATGTCTTCTTTGGAGAAATGTCTGTTCATGTCTTTTGCCCATTTCTTGATTGAATTATTAGTTCTTTGGGTGTTGAATTTGATAAGTTCTTCATACATGTTGAATACTAGCCCTTTATCTGATATGTCATTTGCAAATATCTTCTTCCATTCTGTCGGTTGTCTTTTGATTTTGTTGACTGTTTCTTTTGCTGTGCAAAAGCTTTTGATCTTGATGAAGTCCCAATAGTTCATTTTTTCCCTTGCTTCCCTTGCCTTTTGAGATGTTTCTAGAAAGAAGTTGCTGCAGCTGAGGTTGAAGAGGCTGCCTGTGTTCTCCTCTAGGATTTGGATGGATTCCTGTCTTACATTGAGGTATTTCATCCATTTTGAGTCTATTTTTGTGTGTAGTGTAAAGAAATGGTCCAATTTCATTCTTCTGCATGTGGCTGTCCAATTTTCCCAACAACTTTTTTTCCATTGGACATTCTTTCCTGCTTTGTTGAAGATGAGCTCACCATAGAGTTGAGGGTCCATATCTTGACTCTCTATTTTGTTCCATTGATCTATGTGTCTTTTTTTGTGCCAGTACCACACTGTTGTGATGATTGCAGCTTTGTAATAGAGCTTGAAGTCTGGAATTGTGATGCTACCAATTTTGGTTTTCTTTTTCAAGATTCCTCTGGCTATTTGGGGTCTTTTCTGGTTCCATATAAATTTTAGGATTATTTGTTCCATTTCTGTGAAAAAAATTGATGGTATTTTGGTAGAGATTGCATTAAATGTGTAGATTTCTCTAGATAGTATGGACATTTTCACATTTGTTCTTCCAATCATGAGCATGGAACGTTTTCCATTTCTTTGTGTCTTCCTCAATTTCTTTCATGAGTACTTTACAGTTTCTGAGTGCAGATTCTTTGCCTCTTTGGTTAGGTTTATCCCTAGTTATCTTGTGATTTTCGGTGCAATTGTAAATGGAATCAACTCCTTAATTTCTCTTTCTTCTGTCTTTCTGTTGGTGTATAAAAATGCAATTGATTTCTGTGCATTGATTTTATATCCTGACACTTTACTGAATTCCTGTATGAGTTCTAATAGTTTTGGAGTGGAGTCATATGGATTTTCACATAAAGTATCCTATCATCTGCAAAGAGGGAGAGTTTGATTTTTTTTCTTTGCCGATTTGGATGTCTTTTATTTCTTTTTGTTGTCTGATTGCTGAGGCTAGAGCTTTTAGTACTATGTTGAAGACCAGTGGTGATAGTGGACAGCCCACCGTGTTCCTGACCTTAGGGGAAAAGTTCTCAGTTTTCCCCCATTGACAATGATATTTGCTGTGGGTTTTTCATAGGTGGTTTTTATGATATTGAGGTATATACCCTCTATCCCTACACTGTGAAGAGTTCTGATCAAGAAAGGATGCTGTACTTTGTCAAATGCTTTTTCAACATCTATTTAAGAGGATCGTATGTTCTTCTTCTTTCTTTTATTAATGTATTGTATCACATTGATTGATTTGTAGATGTTGAACCAACCTTGCAGCCCAGGAATAAATCCCACTTGGTTGTAGTGAATAATCTTTTAAATATACTGTTGGATCCTATTGGCTAGTATTTTGGTGAGAATTTTTGCCTCCCTGTTTATCCAGGATATTGATCTGTAATTCTCCTTTTTTTTTTAATTTTATTTTATTTTATTTTATTATTTGTTTTTATTGTTACTAAAAAATTTTTTTCCAGTGTTTCAAGATTCATTCCCCATTCCCCACACCCAGTGCTCCACGCTTTAGGTGTCCCCAGTACCCACCACCAGGCTCTCCCATCCCTCCACCCCTCTCCCTCCAAGTCCCTCAGTTTGTTTCTGTGTTCAAAGTCTCTGTTGTTTCGTTTCCCTCCCTAGATTACCCTAGTTCCCATTTGCTTTCCTTCTGCCACTGTCCTCCAGTTTGCCCCTCATGCACCGCAAGTAAGTGAGACCATG
>PITA01013524.1:0-57069 GCA_004023965.1 Spilogale gracilis | reverse complement strand
GAAGGAAAGCAAATGGGAACTAGGGTAATCTAGGGAGGGAAACAAAACAACAGAGACTTTGGACACAGAAACAAACTGAGGGACTTGGAGGGAGGGGGGTGGAGGGATGGGAGAGCCTGGTGGTGGGTACTGGGGACACCTAAAGCATGGAGCACTGGGTGTGGGGAATGGGGAATGAATCTTGGAACACTGGAAAAAAAAATTTTTAGTAACAATAATAAAAAAAAAACAGTCTCTCTTCTTTACTTCTGCTAAGTTTCCTCTCCTCCTAAAAGGTATACACTATATTTAATTCTGTATACCTGTGACCTCTATCCATTTATACATGTACACATATTTTAGGAGTCTTTGGTGTGTTTGTTTGTAAACACAAAAGAGACCAACTTTGTTATGTCTTTTTCCAATGTTGTCCTGTACTCTGCTGATTTATAGGACTGTCTCTTTTTTTCTACTAATAGATGAGCTTAGCCCATTTATATTTATTACTATGATACCTTTTGGGTTTAGTTCTTTTAGATTTTTGGTTTTGATTTTCCATTTTTGAAAAATTATTCACATTTAATTTTTACATGTGTATATAAATTTTTTTACAGGTGTATATAAATTTGAAAGAGATGTATTTAAGGTTCAATATGTCATAATGGCTACCTCTACAATGTGGCTTTGAGCAAGTCACTTTCCTTTCTGTGAGTCATCTGTAAAATGGGGATAATAACAGTACTTACCCCTTAGGATTGGTATGAGAAGTAAATGAGTTATCACTTATGAAATAAAGAGAACTTTGCAAATTCAAGTGCTACGACTGACTAATAGAAACAATATTACTGATTATCCTTATTGTGTGGTCTCTCAATCAACTGGGAGGCCACCAAATGTGGGGTGATCCAATCACATAGAGGCTGGGGGCACAGGTGCTGAAAGAATTCACCCTAAAGCAGAATTATGGGGATAAAAGTCTACTGGAATACACTACAAGGAAGTGGCCTGCAGGACAGCAAAGCAAAGGCTGTCTGCCAAAAGGTGGTAGTGGGAGGCCAGTTTGAGGGCAAAGTGAAGGAATACAGGGACATATGGAATTTTCCCTTTTTTGGTAATCCTAGGAAGGTAATCTTGGGTGATCAAGTGTGGGGGTGGGGGAGGATGGTGGGCAGAGGGAGAGGAAGAGAGAGAATCTTAAGCAGACTCCCTGCTGAGTGCAGAGCTCTAAACAGGGCTTGATCCTAGGACCCTGAGATCATGACCTGGGCAGAAACAAAGAGTGGGATGCTAACTGACTGAGCCACCCAGACAACCCAACTATTTTCTATATTTTAAAGCTAGAAATCTTCAGGGAACCAGGGTGGCTCAGTCAGTCAAGTGTCTGCCTTCGGCTTAGGTCAAGATCTCTGGGTCCTAGGATGGGGATCCACATAGGGCTCCCTGGTCAGTGGGGAATTTGCTTCTCCCTCTCATTCTGCACCTAACCCCTGCTCATGCACTCTCTCTTTCTCTCAAATAAATAAATAACCTTTAAAAAATATCTAGAAATTGTCTATAAACTTAGATCTAGTTCTAAAACCCATATCCCATTTTCAAACCTCTTTCAAGTAGTTCTTACAAGTGTTGCTTTTACTGTTTAAACGTCTACAATGAGTGTTCCATATACATCCCATTTATGTTTGTCATAACTTATAAAATATCCTTTTTGTAATGTAACCAATAGTGTGTTCAATCCATATATTAACTTAGTAACACTGTTATTATTTTTTAGTCTTTCCATCCAGAGTTTTATTTCCTCCATTAATATTTTATTCTATCCTTTAAGTATTTTTATGAAGCATGTTACATGACTAACAAATTATTTCATATTTGTGATAACTTCTATCAATAAGATTCTTTTTTCCTTATAATTTCTCTTTAGATGAGTATTACTATTTCATAAGAAAACAGTTTATTCTTTCAATCCCACAACTTTTATATTAGAATTGCATTCCAGGAATGAGTGTATCAAATACTTAGGGGAGATTTATTCCTCAGTGATGGAATATGCATCTCTCCACCATACCATGCCATTCCTCCAATTTCTTACAAGCTAAGCCATATCAAAAACCCAAGATCGCAAGTCATAAAGTGAAAAAGTTCCATGCGTGTTACCAACTTTCAAGATTACACTTCTTAATCTACTACCTTAAGGATTTTTATAAACCTGCCTTTAAAACAGCTTTCTGATTATATTTGATGAATATTTTTCTAAGATATCTTTAATAATATACCTATTTTGGAGAGAATGGTGTGAAAATGAAAAAAAACCCTAAAGAATATTTTAAAAAACAATCTGTACTAAATATATCCAATTATACCTTATAGAATTCCACATGGGAAAATATTAAATACATTACATAAACATGAAATAATGTCTGCTGTAATAGGTTTAAAAATAGTATCTCAGAAGACAATGTTATAAATAGAATAGAGGAGAGATCCTACAAACTTTTCTATAAAGGGTTAGATAGTAAATACTATAGGCCTTGCAAGGCAAGAGGTGAAATCAAAGGTATTATGTAGGCACATAAAAATCACAAAAAAAGAAAAGTAATATTCACATAATTTTACTGAGGAAATTCAAAATATAATAATGATAATAAGCAAGCTTTTGTAATATAGGTCTATAAATGAGGAGTAAAATTTTTTTCTTGGCATTTTGTGTAATGGTGGTTCAAAGTTAGTGCCCTTATCACCACATTGAGTACTAATGTTAATCTGTAAAAAGTATTCTTAGTTTGTGGGCCATACAAAAGCAGGCAGGTTGGCCCGTACGCCATATTTGCTGACCCCGGGCTAGAAAATCAAATAAATCTATGTCACAAATGTCACGATAATGCCACAAATGCAAAAATACAACCATAAACACTATATTAAATGTCATGATAATGCCACAAATGCAAAAATACAACCATAAACACTATATTAAAATTACAAACTATCCAATCCTATAAAATGGAATAGGTAAAATGTAAATATTGATTTTAAAAGAATTAAACATGTCACAAGGTAGACCTAAAATCAGTATTCTATCTAAAACAAACACTATTTATTTACTTAGCTATGTTTTGACATCCTTCTCAAAATTTATAATTTTGTAGCTATAAGGTGGAAAAAAACCCACGTGTCTGTCAATGGATGAATGTATAAGCAAAATGTGGTGTATATATACAATGGAATATTACTCAGCCTTAAAAAGGAATTACATTCTAACACATGCCACAATGTGGAAGAACCCTGAGGACATTATGCTAAGTGAAACAAGTCAGTCACAAAAAGACAAATATTGTATGATTTAACTTTTATGAGGTACTTAGAGCAGCCAGATTCACAAGCAGAAAGCAGAATGGTGGTAACCAGGGGCTAAGGGGACAGGAAAAGGGGATGGGTATTGTCTAATGCATAAAGAGTTTGGTTTTGGAAGATGAAGAGTTCTATAGAAGAATGGTGGTAATGTTTGCACAACAGTATGACTGAAATAAATACCACTTAGCTGTGTACACTTAAAAATGGCTAAGATGGTAAATTTAAATGTTGTGTATTTTATCACAATTTAAAAAAATGAAAAATTTAGAAACTGGAGTTAATTTGAGTCTTTCCATAAAATTCTTCACAAGTTAATTGATACTTTCTTTCCCTTTTGATAACTTTCTCAGTAAGCATAAGTAGTTCATTATCCTCCTGATCTAAGACCAGAACTCAAAGCATGTCTTATTCTCTTCAAAAAAATGCTACTCCAGAGGCACCTGGGTGGCTCAGTTGGTTGAGCAACTGTCTTCGGCTCAGGTCATGATCCCGGACATCCAGGATCGAGTCCCACATCGGGCTCCCTGCTCAGCAGGAAGCCTGCTTCTCCCTCTCTCACTCCCCCTGCTTGTGTTCCCTCTCTAGCTGTGTTTCTCTCTGTCAAATAAATAAAATCTTTAAAAAAAAACACACACACACACAAAACCCCCCCAAAAAATGCTACTGCATAATTTAAATATTTGAAGATCTCACTAATGTCTTTAAATAGAAGAATTTGAAGAACTGAGCTCTTTAATTGGTTTCCCCCATCTTCTTCCCCTTTCTTGAGGATTAGTTTCTAAGAATCCAGCCTACCTGTGTTTTCTACTTTAGGGTCTCATCTAGGTTCAATCAAGGTGTTAGCTGGTCTGTGTTCTCATCTGGAAGCCTGACTGGAGAAAAACTAGCTTACAAGTCCATTCAGCTTGTTAGCAGAATTTATTTCTTCACAGCTATAGAGCTGAGAGTTTCAATATTTTGCTATTTGTCAGCCAGAGGCCAACTTCTACTCTTAGGAGCTATCCATGGTTCCCTACCACATGGCTCTCTCCATAGGTAGTTCACAAAAGGGTGGCTTACCTCTTCAAGGCCAACAGGAGAGTGAGACTGAGTGTGCTAGCAACACAGAGTCTAATATAACTTAATGTAACCATGGGAGTGTCATTTCATCAACTTTGCCATAGACCATGCCATCATTACGGGCCATTTATTCTCTCTGTAGTGGCTGGAAAGGATGGGGGTTAATGTCTTCCTTTGTAATATACACAGCATCAATAGCAGATACCATATTAGCATTAAAAAACTGCAAAATCCCAGGGTACCTGGGTGGGTCAGTCAGTTAAGCTGCTGCCTTCAGCTCAGGTCATGATCCCAGGGTCCTGGGATCTAGCTCCACATTGGGCACCTTGCTCAGCAGGGAACCTGCTTCTCCCTCTCCCTCTGCCTGCTGCTCCTTCTGCTTATGCTCTTCAAATATATAAATAAAATATTTAAAACAAATAAATAACCCCCAAATTTTGACACTCGTATTTTACACTAAGAATAAAACTGTTCGTGAGACATCCCATTTTTCTACCCAATATTCTTCTGAATGGTAAACAAAGGCAAATATTCAAAAGTAAAAAGTTTAAAAGAAGCAGGAAAGGTCCTGAGAACAATGAACTCTACAAACATTTTATAAAGTAGCATGTCTCGGGGCGCCTGGGTGGCTCAGTTGGTTAAGCAACTGCCTTCGGCTCAGGTCATGATCCCGGAGCCCTGGGATCGAGTCCCACATCGGGCTCCCTGCTCAGCGGGAAGCCTGCTTCTCCCTCTCTCACTCCCCCTGCTTGTGTTCCCTCTCTGGCTGTGTTTCTCTCTGTCAAAGAAATAAATAAAATCTTAAAAATAAATAAATAAATAAATAAATAAATAAATAAAGTAGCATGTCTGTTATATGCCTAAGTTGTTTAGTCATTTCTCATTTTCAACCCTCTACCAGAAAAGCTTTCCAAATCACTTTAATTCCATATAATATAGGCCATAACAATCAGCACTCCAAATCCAGAGCCAGCATATTCCTTGCTATATTTACCTGCAGTAAACCACTGACCAATAATTTACAGAAAGCAAATCAAACACACACATAACCTGTTGTAAGTTTGGCTATGGAGTTTAGGATTACAAAGAACTTCTTAAATCCCATTTTAGTCCCAAGAACAATATTAACATCCAGGTTTTCTGGGACATTCAAAACATATTAGTCTAGATAAGGCTAACTGTTATCTAGTGCCACCATGAACAGATAATAATCCAAGTCTAGGGTAAAGAAAACTCCAGTTCACCAAAAAGAGGCACCATCTAGTGCCACATGAGATACTTTAAGCCCCTATATCTGGCTGGATTGACACCAGTGAGCTTCTGCAGAGAGAGACCCCTTTTTGAAATATGTATCAAGCCAAACTGATACAACTGTCAGCTATATTTTTATATAGCCAATGCTAAAGGAAAACTCAAAGTACTTCTACAAAAAAAAAGAACTTCTACAAAAGTAGTTTTATTACAGTGCCAAGGAATGAAGTCTTTCCTAGAAATGAGTTCTACTGCTGAAGTAGCACTCAGTGTCTATATGCCATACAGTACTTTTATCTCCTATCATTCTAATACTCAAGCATTTAAACAATGCAATCGTATTTTTTTCTGGATTTTTATCCTCATAAAGTTGATATATAAATAGGAAGTTTGTTCATTTCTTTTGAAGGGTAGCTATTCTAAGCAGTCACCTAAGGAAATTCAACAGTCTCATATCCTATATGAAACACTGAGAAAATAATCTAATCTCTTTTTAAACTTAGCTCTTCCATGGGCTTTAAAGAAAGTAATTAATATTTTTAAAATATTTCTTAAATGTTTACTTTGTTTGGATGCACTGTTCCTAATAAATGATTTCTTTCTTTCTTTTTTTTTTCCTGTGGTACAATACATAGAGCTTATTTAGATTTCAGCAGTTTTACACACACTCATTCCATGTACTTTTGTGGTCTACAGTCATCACTTGGAGGTAGCAATGGAAAATAGCAGTGTCAGAAGACCTGGGTTCCTTCAATAGCAATGTGACCTTGAGTGCCATCTTCATCTATAAAAGGGGAATAATATCTGGCCTACTATACACACAGGAGCAAATTACTCAATTTGCATAAAAATTGATCACCTGTTTTGATATATTTTAAGAGATACAGGAAAAGATTCTTCTTAAATTCTTTTCATAGGAAGGCTGCTGGTGAAAAAGCACAGGCTTTACATTCATGAGTCCTGTGTTTCTTGGATTCTTGCTCTGTTACTTATTTGTGGTGTGACCCTAGGAAAATTAACTATTCTCCATGCTTTCACTTTCCTAGTATGCTTGACACAATCCAAATTCAGAAGATTGTTGTAGGGATTAAATGAGGCAAATCACTAAGCACTCACTCAATATATACTCATCTAGCAATTACTCTGCTTGGTGCAATACTGGTTAAAAGTCCCTTTGTTTGGATGCACTGTTCCTAATAAATGATTTCTTTCTTTCTTTTTTTTTTCCTGTGGTACAATACATAGAGCTTATTTAGATTTCAGCAGTTTTATACACACTCATTCCATGTACTTTTGTGGTCTAAAGTCATCACTTGGATGGTGGCACACACACACACAAGTGCACACACTGTGCTAGACTTCAGGGATTAGAAAGGAAGTCAGTGATACATTAAACCAATGCAACAGCAATTTTTTTTCCATCTATATACGTTCTTGGAATCAGTCATAGAAATCTGGTAAGTTTTTTGAACTGTTACAAACAAATCTGCAAGACTGAATCCAAGCACAAAATATCAAGCCTGGATTCAGAAACAGTTCTCAGCTAATAGAAAACACATTTCAAATTTAGCTGCTCACCAGTGGCATGTGCCTGACAGGATAAACACAAGAAGGTCATAAACAAGACAAAAGTTAGCAGTGATGGCATATACTACACAATGGATAAATAATATAGGGCCTGGCATAGGTAACTGCTTATAAATATTGGTTGAAAGAATTGAATTGAGTCCCAACTCTGCCACTTTCACTCCAAGTAATTCTGGGTAGGTAAGTTGTCAACTTCTCTGAATCTTAGTTCTCTATAAAATAGAAATGTGTCTGCTTTACGTATCTCATAGGACAGTTGTAATCAAATGAAATCACATGAGAATGTACTAGCACTAATAAAACAATACGACACACATATTGACTACTGCTACCAACTACCTTACAAGTCTACTTGTAGAAGTAAAATGTTAATATGTAGTTAAGCACCAGGAAAGAGCATCAAGATCTACCAAAACAAAACAAAACAAAACACCCGTGTTTTCTAAAAATGCCATCTTTCTGATGAAAGGAGCTGATCACTGCTAAACTGGTGCAGGGCCTTTTCTAACCAGTGGGTTACAGTAGCAGGGTGGTATCTTGCAAGAATGAATACCCCAGTAGGAGTAAGAGACAGTGAGATGTCGATCTGAGGTTCAGCAGATGAGAAAGAGCTGCACCCCACCTTCAAAGCCCCCATCCAGTCCCTAACAAGGCACTACGGGGAAGATGGTTAGCCTTCCCAGTTAGCCGAATAAGAAAACAATAGCGCCAAGACAATAAGAGACCGCCCTCCAGCCTAACTCACCCGGGTCCGCCAAAGCGCGCCCGGGACCCCTGCTTCTCCCGTCAAGCCCTGCGCCCCCCGTCCCTGCTTCCTGGCACGTACGCGGTGCGTCGAGAGGCTCCGGGAGCGCGGCCTGGATCGGCTACTTACTCACTGGCCGTTCTTAGGGTATCTGCTGTCAAGCCAGCCGAGTCTCCTGACGCTGTCCTTCCCCTGGCTGCCAAGACTTGCCTTCCGTCAGAGCCACAAATGCAGTGACAGCAACCTCTTCAGCAAACCAAGAGTTAGAGGCCCAGACAGCCAAGCCTAATGAGAGGGACGAACCCGGGGCGGGGTAGCCGTTTAGAAACGCCCTCCCCGCCTCTCTTCTAAGCAGTCCCGGGTGGCAGAGCCACGCGAACCTGAGGAGGAGGGCTAGGACACAGGGTTCTGCCCCTGACCTCTTCCCGCCGGGCGAGGTCCAGATTCCCCTGTGACACCCTCTCTGACCTCGGGGCGCTCCGCCCACTTCTAGTTGCTGGGCACGCAGGCGCACTTGCTGTCTTGTTTTGACAGCTTTGGCCGAGCGGGGTGCGAGGGAGCGGGATGTGTCGCGAGAGTTGGCTTCACATCGCCTTGTGGGCGGTGTAACTATGGCGAGCCTGGGAGTCGAGGGAGAGCAGGAGCCCCTCTTAGGCGATCGCACACCCGGAAGCAGGTGAGCGGATGTTGGGGGAAGGCCCCCTCACCTTCCTGCGCTATTGGGACTGGCCCCTTTCCTGGCGTTAGCCTCACGGGACCGAACGTGGGTTTCAGGGCGGCGGGAGGCCGTAGCCGGCGCGCGAGACCGGATGATGTGCTGTTCTTGCGGCAGAGGAAAGAAATTTGCGCGGTGTGCTAGCGAGTTCTGGTGAAGGTGTTAGAGAAATTCACCCTGCCCCTTGGACCTTCACTCCCAACAGTGTTGAAGCCATTAAGCCACCGCGTTCTCCATTCCTCTGCGGAGTTCATCACTTTACACGTTTCGCGAAAGCTCTAATCAATACTTGAAGAAACCTCTCTTAGCATTGGCTTAATTGCGTGGTAACTTTTTGATAGCAGGTAAACCTGTACAAAACGAGCACGCCTTTCTTTTATGCCAAATATATAAAGACTAATTTAGTGTTTATGGATGAACTGTAATTCGACCCTTATATTTCTCATTATTTTGATACTACTTTATGGACTAATTCAGAATTGTTCGGTTTGTCTCTTACTACGCAATTAAGTATTTTTGTTTTTAGGAAAACGGAATTAAGTATTATTTTGTTTGAAACATAATTTATCAAGTAAATTATACACAGTTAAGCTGTCAACGACCATGTTAATTTTTGCACATTTGTGTCTCTAATGCACCAAACTTTTATTTTAACGACTTTGTTTGGAACTCTTTGGACAGTGTATTTCTCTGGCCCCCGATTTACTAAACAGAATATGTTTTGCAATTTTATCTATATTTTACCTTGAGATCGATGTAATTATTATCAATCCCGAAATATTCCATAATAGGGGGATGTACTCAGGGCCTATTTTGGACTATTTGCTTCTATGCTAGTTTAGTTTACACTACTTTTTTTTTTTTTTTTAAGATTCTATTTATTTGATAGAGCATAAGCAGAGTGAAGGGCAGATGGAGAAGCAGACTCCACGGAGCAGGGAGCCCCATGCAGGGTGCCCACAACTCCAGGATCCTTACCTGAGCCTGAGGCAGATGCTTAACCTACTGAGCCACCTTGGCGCCTTTTACACTACTTTCTTTCACTTTCTTACCAATTTATTCAACACTTGCTGCACATTCAAAGTTTTATGTCTGCTTTTTAGTTTTTCCACCTTTTCTGTTGCTGGCGGACTATTCCTCATCATGTTTTTGTTATGTATTGACAGCCCCTGTTTTTGTTGCTGTCGGCAACCTCTCTTCTCTCAACTTTATTTTGAGATTTCTAGTTTGCTGCTGCTTTGGAAAGCCATTTCTAAGCTTAATAGAATTATGTGCAGTTAGAATATGGAAGCTATGACTAAGAACTAACTGTCTCTCTTAGTCAAGTGCATGTGCTTCAGCGCATAGACTTAGTGACATTTAGATTTTTCAGAGTTCTTTTTGCTTCTACCTGGTTCTTGGTTATTTTTAAGATAGATTCAGGATCCTTGAGTTAATAGTTATATGTGGTCTTATGGTATATATTTTGTTACTGTATCCAAAAAAATCTACTTTGAAAAAGGAATTCGTTTTCCTACTTTTATATTCTCTTATGCTTCAGTTATGCCTGAGTGATTGAGGCTCATTAGGGTGCATCTAAATTCAGATGTCCCGTCCATAAACAATACTTGATTGAGATTCTAGATTTAGTATTTTAAAAATAAAGGTGTATTTTTTAATAAGTGTATCTTAAGAATAATTCATTAAGTATATTGTCTTTTAAAATATTGATTCCTTAGTAAAGTGAACATATATATAATTAGTTGGGAAGCTGTGTTCCCTATGAGTAAATTGTAGAAACTTCAGCCTAACTCACCACCAACTTTTCCTCACTAAGAAGGTGTTTTAATATACTGGTTTGGTGAATACTCCATGGTCTCCACTGACCCCATCTATAGTGTTTAAGAGAACAATGTATTAGCAGACTTTTTCTGCAAAGGCCCACATGTTAAATATTTTAAGCCTTTCAAGGCAGGAGGCAAAATCAAAGATATTATATAGATACTTAGATAACAAGAAAGAAAACAAATTCTCACAAAAAATTTTAGTAATGAAATTCAAAATATAGTAAGTGAGTAAAATTTTTGCAAAACAAATCCATGAGAGGAAAATAATTTCTTTTTTAGGGGTAGCATTTTGCTTAACTAGAGTTAAAAGTTGATGTTTTCAAACAAGTTGCTCACAAATATTTATCTGTATAATCTATTCTCCAGTAGAAACTGGTGATCTAGAAACAGGTGATAGGTTGGATTTGGACTAAAGACTATATAGTTTACTGATCCCTCTTTTAGAATATCCTAAAATCTTAGCAGGTGCTTAAAATTTTTCTTTGCCACTTTTGCCTAATTTCTGTAATACAGATATTATTAGGATTTCTGGTCTTAGAGAATATATCCTTATAGAACATTCACAATTTATTTTTGTCTTCTAACTTTTATACTCTAACACCTTTACACTATTCTGTCAATGAGCACACACTTATTTCTCTTAACTTCTTTGAATATGGGTTCTTTTTTGCTCTTCAGTAGTTCACAAATGCTCTCTCTGGTAAATATATAGTTTAATTTTTCCCTCAGTAGGTCCAGAGTCATTTTTGGAAAGTGAAGTACTGCTGTTTACCCAAGTCTCCTTGTATTAAATCATGGTCTTTTGAACCTCAGTTTGGCGCTTTCTGCTTATTCAGCTTATTTTGGTCATCAATTCACTCCAGGATTTTCTGTATTCTTCCTAGTTTTTAAGTTACAAGTTTGACAAATTATCTTGGAAGTGCAGGGTTCCTTCTTGTGCCTTTGTGATACAAGAAAGAAACCTTCAAGGGCGTCTGGGTGGCTCAGGGGGTTAAGCCTCTGCCTTCAGCTCAGGTCATGATCTCAGGGTCCTGTGATCCAGGTCTGCATCAGGCTCTCTGTTCAGCAGGGATCCTGCTTCTTCCTTTCTCTGCCTACTTGTGATCTTGATCTCTCTCTCTGTCAAATAAATAAGTAAAATCTTAAAAAAAAAAAAAGAAAGAAAGTTTCAGAATACTCAGTCTTAGCCATGTGACATAGGTGGTTGAATCATCACAATTAAGAAAATAAAATAAAAACAGTAACTTGGGGCACCTGGGTAGCTGAGTTGGTTAGGCCTCCAACTCTTTTTTCTTTTCTTTTTTTCTAATTTTAACTAATCTTCTAAAAATGTAAATTAATTAACATATACTTTATTATTAGTTTCAGAAGTAGAGTTCAGGGATTCATCAGTCTTATATAATACCCAGTGTTCATTACATCATATGCCCTACTTAATGTCAATCACCTGGGTGCCTGGGTGGCTCAGTCCTTAAGAATCTGCTTTTGGCTTCGGTCATGATCCCGGGGTCCTGAGATCGGGCCTTCGTTGGGCTCCCTGTTCAGTGGGAAGCCATCTTGCATCTTGTCGCTCTCCCAATCTTTTTTAAAAAAAGAAAAGCTCCATCACCAGTTGTCCCATCACTCCACTCCCTTCCCCCGCTAGCAACCCTCAATTTGTTTCCTGTGATTAATAGTCTCTTATCATTTGTCTCCTTCTCTGGTTTCCTCTTGTTTTATTTTTCCTCTCTTCTCTTATGATCCCCTGTTTTGTTTCTTAAATTCCACTTATCAGTGAGATGATATGATAATTCTTTCCCTGATTGACTTATTTCCCTTAGCATAATACCCTCTAGTTCCATCCACATCATTGCAAGTGGCAATATTTCTTTTTTTTTTTTTTGCTGAGTAATATTCCATTGCATATATACATCACATCTTCTTTATCCATTCATTTTTGATGGATATCTGGGTTCTTTCCATAGTTTGGCTACTGTGGACATTACTACTATAAACATTGGTATGCAGGTGTTCCTTTGGATCATTACGTCTGTAGCTTTGGGTAAATAACCCAATAGTGCAATTGCTGGGTCATAGGGTAGCTCTATTTTTAACTTTTTGAGGAACCTCCATACCGTTTTCCAAAGTGGCTGCACCAACTTGCATTCCCACCAGCAATGTTTGCATACCCACCAACACCTGTCATTTTCTGACTTGCTAATTTTATCCATTCTGACTGTTGTAAGGCAGTATCTCATTGTGGTTTTGATTTGTATTTCCGTGATGCTGAGTGATGTTGAGCATTTTTTTCTTGTGTCTGTTGGCCATTTGTTGGTCTTCTTCGAGAAATGCCATTCATGTCTTCTGCCCATTTCTTGATTGGATTATTCTTTGGGTGTTGAGTTTGATACATTCTTTATAGAGTTTGGATACTAGTCCTTTATCTGATAAGACATTTGCAAATATCTTCTCCCATTCTGTTGGTTGTCTTTTGGTTTTGTTGGCTGAAGCTTTTGCTGTGCAAAAGCTTTTTATCTTGATGAAGTCCCAGTTCATTTTAAGTCCCTGACCCTTGATTTCAGTTCAGGTCATGACCTCAGGGTGGTGAGATGAAGCCCTCCCAGTAGGTTCCATGCTCAGTGCAGGGTCTGCTGCTTTTTCTCCCTCTCCCTCAGCCACCCCCGCAACTTGTGTGCTTTCTTTCTCTAAAATAAATAAATAAATCTTTTAAAAAGTGGCAATTTGGCTGAAGGACTGTTATAGTCTCCTGCGTTCCTTCTCTCTCCAACAGAGTAAAAAGATGTACTTCTTCACCAAAATTATACTTTTTTGTATGAAAAAGAAGGAAAAAGCAAAAATCTTTATTTTGAAAAATTTCAAATCCATAGAAAAGTTGGAAAAAGAGTACAATGAACACCTGTATACCCAGTCACTGTTAGCCTTTTCTACACTGCTTAAATCTCTTTCCACGCATATACACACACACACACACACATCCTTCTTTTGCCAAACGTCCCAAAAGTAGATTGCAGATATCATGACACTTTATCCCAAGTATTTCAGTCTACAGCCTGCATCTTCTTTTTTTAAAATGATTTATTTATTTATTTTCAGAGAGAGAGAGAGAGCACGTGAGAGAGAGAGAGAGAGAGAGGGAGAAAGAGAAGCAGACTCCCTGCTGAGTACAGAGTCTGACCTCACAACCCTGAGATCATGACCTGAGCCAAAACCAAGAGTTGGCTGCTTCACCAACTGAGCCACCCAAGTTCCCCTGGAGCCTGCATCTTTTCAAAACAAAAATATTCTTTTACACAACTACATCACTATTGCTGTAGCTAAAAATGCAATACTAATTTAAAATATCATGCAATATGCAGCCTATACTCAAGTTCTTTCAGTTGTTCCCAAACTGTACTTTATAGCTATTTATTTATCTTATTTATTTAAAAAAAAAAAAAAAAAACGGGATCCAGGTGCACCTAGGTGGTATAGTGTCCAACTCTTGATTTTGACTAAGGTCGTGATCTCTGTAATCAGCTCAGGTCATGATCTTGGGTGGTGGGATAGAGCTCCATTTTGGGCTCTATGCTCAGCGAGGAGTCTGCTTGAGACCCTCTCTCTCTCTGCCCCTCCCCCCACTCATGTGCTCCCTCCATTTCTCTCTCTCTTTCTCTCAAATAAAAAAAGCCAGGTCCAATTAGTGGTCATGGATTGATTGTTAAATCTTTTTTAGACTCTCTCAACCTATCACTGTACCCTGATCCTTTCTCTCTGTTCTTTCCAGCATTGAATCCTTTGACATTTATAGGTCATTATCTGCGGAATATCTCACATTCTGGATTTTTGGTCTGTTTCTGTTTTAATAAGAACATCCCATGGGTTATGTTGAGAATGTCTCAATATATTAATGTTAGGAGGCATTGGATGCCCAGCCATCCCACTATTGGGGATGCCAAGATTGACCACTTGGTTAAGAGGGTGACTGCTATAACTATAACTCATAAAACCTTATTTTACATTTTGTGATAATAAATAGACAGTGGGCTGACACTTTGAGACTCTGTGACTATCCTCTCTTCAACAGCTTTTCAACCAGTTGTTTTAGGATCCATCAATTATCCTTTCTTTCATCCATTATTACATGGAGAGTGGATATTAAATAGCATAGCAATTTCCTAGTTCAGTCATCTCTTCAATATTTAATAGCTGTCATTAAAAGAAGAAAGATTTTTGAGCGCCTGGGTGCCTCAGTGGGTTAAAGCCTCTGCCTTCGGCTCAGGTCATGATCTCAGGGTCTGAGGCCCGCGTCGGGGAGCCTGCTTCCTCCCCTCTCTCTGCCTGCCTGTGATCTCTCTGTCTGTCAAATAAATAAATAAAAACTTAAAAAAAGATTTTTAACTGAGCTCCAGATCAAGTTGAAGTCAATCAAACAATTTTATTATATTTTTTTTCTTGGTTCCCTAACTTAGATAAAATCTGAACAAAATAGTTATTTGAAATTTCAGGTTTTTTAGGGATGGTGATTTCTGATATCCAGGAAATAATAATAGGTTCATTAAAAATATAGTACGCATTACTGGAAAGTGATACCAGAATCCAGTGCTGTGGGGTTAAATGGTGGATACCTTTTGCTGATATGTAATTATCTGCATTATGTATTCCAGATTCCAGTATATTGATTGCCCAATAGATGGTCCCTGACTTGTGATTGCTTAGCTTACAATTTTGCAACTATACAATGGTGCAAAGGTGATAAGCTTTCAGTAGAAACCATTCTCCAGATTTCAAATTTTGATCTTTTCCTGACCTACTGATATGTGGTAGGCCACACTCTTACAGTGCTAGACAGCAGCAATGAGCCACCGTTCCAGTCAGTCACTTGATCACAAGCATAACCAGTTTATACACTTACAACCATTCTGTACCTATACAACCATCATGTTTCTCACTTTTAATATAGTATTTTATAAATTGCATGAGGTATTCACTTTTTTATAAAGGCTTTGTTTTAGGGGTGCCTGGGTGGCTCAGTTAGTTAAGCGACTGCCTTCGGCTCAGGTCATGATCCCGGAGACCCAGGATCGAGTCCCACATTGGGCTCCCTGCTTGGCGGGAAGCCTGTTTCTCCCTCTCTCACTCCCCCTGCTTGTGCTCCCTCTCTGGCTGTGTTTCTCTCTGTCAAATAAATAAAATCTTTAAAAAAAAAAAAGGCTTTGTTTTAGATGACTTTTCCTAACTGTAGGGTAATGTCAGTGTTCTGAGCATGTTTAAGGTAGGCTGGGTTAAGCAATGATGTTCGGTAGGTTAGGTATATTAAGTGCATTTCTGACTTAATGTATTTCCAGTGTCCCGTGGGTTTATTGGGAGGTAACCCCATTATAAGTCATGAAAGATCAGTATGGACATTTGGGGTTCTTGTTTTTAGAGGGAGGAGAGAGTGGGAGGGGCAGAAGGAAAGGGAGACAAAGAATTTTTTTAAATTTTTTTTAAATTATTTGTCAGAGCACAAGCAGGGAGAGCAGCAGGCAGAGGGAGAAACAGGCTCCCCACTGAGCAAGGAGCCCAGTGAGGGACTCCATCCCAGGACTCTGGGATCATGACCTCAGCCAAAGGCAGATGCTTAACCAACTGAACCACCCAGGCATCCCAGAAGAGTGAGAATGTTAAGCAGGCTCCACGCCCACTGCAGAGCCCAGTGAGGAGGCCCACATGGGCTCAACTTCACAACCTGACATCACGACCCGAGCTGAAATCAAGAGTTGGTCGGTTAGACAACTGAGCCACCCAGGTGCCCCTGCAGTTCTGCTCTTTTTCAAGTATGCTACATTATGATAGTCTATTTTTGTGGAATAGCATATATAGTATTAAGAACTTAATATGTATCAGCAACAAATATACCTGGCAAATCATGGCTATGATAAATGTTATCTTTCTTCTTCCTTTGCTTTCTACCACTCCCAATCACACCACTTTTGAAAAAAAAAGTTTCCTTTTTGAAGATTAATTTGATAGCTCTAAGGTCTATTTTAGAAAATAACTTTGAAGCATAAGACATTTTGTCTTTTGTGCTTGTCTTAATTATTTGAAAATATAGGCTCATGTTAAGGTAAATTTGTTAACTCTTTCTGTATGTGAATGTGAAAATGTAATGAATCCATACATACCCTCATGTATCACCTGACTGAAGTAGAATGTAGGTCACAGGCTTACATGA
Organism: Spilogale gracilis; assembly: GCA_004023965.1. NCBI lineage: Eukaryota > Metazoa > Chordata > Mammalia > Carnivora > Mephitidae > Spilogale > Spilogale gracilis. The sequence goes on along the minus strand of PITA01013524.1, from coordinate 40,366 downwards.
AAGATCAACCCCAGTCTAGGGGGACCTTGGACTCTCTTCAGTCCATTTAATAGAACTTGTTTGGTAACCCACGTTGGAGCAAAGCCAAGTGTTCTAGAGGTCCCAGGCCTAGGAACTTCATATCAGACTTTCCCCTGTGTCATTTCTGTCAATTTTGCTGAAAGTAACCAGCCAAAATAGCTTCCTGCAGCAAAGTCAATTTACTATCTTCAAATAGAACATCATAATAAAAAATAATAAAAATGATAAAAAATAAAAGATAAAAGAACATGTCATAATGATGACAGTAGGTATTTCTTAAAATATGTTATAGTTGTATTTTCCATCCATAGGAGATCTAGTTGTTGTAGCTAGTTTGATTTAATTTTATATACTTTATTTAATTTGTCAGTTTAACAAGTTCTACTCAACTTGTAGCAGGTAGCAAAATAATTAGCTGACAAAATATTATGCCTTTTTTTTTTTAAAGATTTTTATTTGACAGAGAGAAACACAGCCAGAGAGGGAACACAAGCAGGAGGAGTGAGAGAGGGAGAAGCAGGCTTCCCGCCGAGCGGGCAGCCCGATGTGGGGCTCGATCCCGGGTCTCCGGGATCATGACCTGAGCCGAAGGCAGTCGCTTAAACAACTGAGCCACCCAGGCGCCCCAATATTATGCCTTTTTAAGCTACCTCATGTCTCCCAAGTTTCTGTGTGTAATGATGCATTAATATAATCCATGGAAATTCAAAGAAATAATGCTTATTCATAGATAATTAGTATAGCAAAAACCAGTATTAGTAAATTTTGCCTGCTATATCTTTTTCATTACTTTAGGAGAAAGAAAATAAAATTAGGCCAGAGAAAGTTTTGTACATAATGAGATAACATTATACTACTTTTTTCTTCTTTAATCTTAGAGAATGGGATATTATAGAAACTGAAGAGCATTATAAGAGCCGATGGATATCAATTAGGATTCTGTATCTTACTATGTTTCTCAGCAGTGTAGGTAAGTATTAGAAAGTATATATATTTAGAAAAAATCAGATAAAATATCTTATTTTAATCACTTAATTTTTTTAAATTGTTTATTTTCATAAAAATCACATAATATAAAATTTCCCATCTTAACCATTTCTAAGATTAGAAGTGTTAACGTTTGTCTACATGATTATGTAACCACTCTCCAAAGCTTGTTCAACTTGCAAAACTAAAACTCTATACCCATTAAACAACTCCTCTTTTCCCCCTCTTCCCAGGTCCTGGCAACCACCATTCTTTCTGTTTCTGTGAATTTGTCTACTTTAGATACTTCATATAAATGGAATCATACAGTATTTGTCTTCTTGTGACTAGTTTATTTTGTTTAGCCTATTTTTTTTTAAAGATTTTATTTATTTAACAGAGAGAAATACAGCTAGAGAGGGAAAATGAGCAGGAGGAGTGGGAGATCAGGGAGCCTGATGCGGGGCTCGATTCCAGGACTCCAGGATCATGACCTGAGCTGAAGGCAGACACTTAATATCTGAGTCACTCAGGCACCCTAGCCTAATGTTCTTAAGATTCATCCATGTTATAATATGAGTCAGAATTTCCTTTCTTTTTAAGGCTGAATAATAGTCCATTGTATGGGTAGTGAGGAGGAAAATCTTTTCCTTTACTTTCTTAGGTTCTGTAGCTGGTCCCTGCAAATTAAATCAATGGAAGACAGATCAACAGAATGAAATCTTGCCATTTACAACTACATGCTACATGGGTGAAGCTAGAGAATATAATGCTAAGGGAAATAGGTCCGGCAGAGAAAGACAACATATGATTTCATTCATATATGGAATTTAAGAAACAAAGCAAAAAGCAAAGGAAAAAGAGAGAGACAAATCAAGAAATAGACTCTGAACTATAGAGAACAAACTGATAGCCAATTAGGGGAAGAGAGAATGAGGTGATGGGTGAAATAGGGAAGGGGATTAAGGAGTGCATTTGTCATGAGGAGCACTGGGTAATATATGGAAGTATTGAATCACTATTGTACACCTGAAAGTAATCTAACACTGTATGTTAACTATTACTGCAATTAAGATAAAATAAAATAAAAATACTTCAAATTTTTAGTACTTAATTATCTAAAGTTATAAGTAATTTTAATTTTAATAGCGAAAGAATTATTTTAACTTTAGATTTTAATTGGTATGTGAAGCATTTTACCTGTTTATAAGTTTCTCGATTGTGCAATTATAACCTTGATTTCAAATGCTAGTTTACTCTTTTAGTCCTCTTTTCATCAAAATCCATAGTCAGGATATACTAAAATGAAAGTAATAACTAAGTTATTTTTTAAAATAGGCTTTCTAAAAAGAATGAAGTATTGGGCGCCTGGGTGATTCAGTTGGTTAAACATCTGCCTTCAGCTCAGGTCATGTTCCCAGAGTCCTGGGATCAAGCCCCACATTGTGTTGGGCTCCCTGCTGAGTAGGGAGCCTGCTGCTCCCGCCACCCCTGTGTGCTCTCTCTCTCAAATAAATAAAATCTTGAAGTAAATAAAGTCCATGTTATAGTTAAAAAATTATATCTATTAATAGTGATGAAATCATTTTAAGTATAAATAACAAATTTTGCCTCTTTACAGGATTTTCTATTGTGATAATGTCAATATGGCCATATCTCCAAAAGGTTTGTACACTTCAATCTATTATTCTCTTAAGTAGCTATAGTAATACTAACTTTTATATAGTTAAGAGTTTTCTTAAGAATCTCTTTTGTATTTTATTGATGTAATCCTTGCTAGAGTAACTTGAGAGAATAATTCCTCAAAAAAGGCTTACAGGTAAGGTGATAAAATGCTTTATTGCGCAAACCAGAACACTCTTGAAGTGAAGGGAGTACTATAGCAGGAAAACAGGATTATACCTGGACGGTCCCAGGCAAATGTAGCTGTATGTGCACCTACTTATTAGCCACTTTCACATCCTATCAGTACCCACTCCTTGATAAAAAGGACACTAAACTACAGATAGTCTGAATTCCCAAAATGTACAAATGACATTTCTACAGAATAATTTTGTGCTTTCCTGTAGAATTAATTTGGGTTGTCAGGTGACATTGTAAAAAGAACAGATAATGTATGTATTTTTATTCTTTGGTTACTAGATGGGAAAGAGGGGGTTAAGAAGATACAAGTTTAGTGAGTACTGTGACATCAGTTAATCATCAAGTCCTACCAAGTCTATATTTAAAAAAGGAAAAAAAATATATATGACATATAACATAATGTAAATATATGTCAATTCTATCTTAAATCTCCACGAATGAACATACTGAAAATCAGTATGTAAGTTGCAGATGTAGTCATCTATAACAACATTTCAGTTAAGTTAAGGTTCTTGATGGAGTTCCTCTGTACTCTCCCACTTCCTATTCACTCTTTAAACTGCTACAGTCAGATTAACTCCTGTGATGGCCTGAAACTGCTCTCCTTAAGGTCTTCAATGACTTAATTGCTGACCAGTAGATATTTTTCAGTCCTTTAAGTGACATTTGGGTAGCCTTTGACATTGTTGTCCTCTCTCTGCTTCTGAAAATCCTCTCTTAGCTTCTGTGCATTTCTTTCTCCTGGCTTTGTTCTTTAAATATTTATTCTTAAAGTCTTTTGTGAGTTTTCTTTATGAACTTGCTCTTTATATGTTGGTTTTTACCAGAGGTTGGGCGTGTGTGTGTGTGTATGTGTGTGTGTGTGTGTGTGTGTGTGTGTGTGTGTGTGTTGTATGTAGCCTAAATCCTAAGCTTTGGTCCATGTTAGATCTATAGCCAACAATTTGTTAGACATACCTACTAGAATGAACCTAGCTTCTTAGGGTCTTTATACATTTTTTTTTCTGGAATGCTTTCCCTGACTTCATCTCTCCTTTCCTCTATCCTTCCCTTCAACCATACTTCCGTTATCTATTCGTTCTTCAAGGCATTGTTCCAATGTCACCTCCTTCAAAAAGCCTTCTCTGATTGTCCACCAACCCAGTTTGAGTTAGAAGGTTTTCCTATGTGCTTCCATACCCCTTTATCATTAATACTTGTCACTCAGTGTCATAACAGTATGTTTATAGAGAATCAACTTCCCTACTAGATTGTTAGGATGGTCATATGTCTTCAACAAAAATATTGGACATATTTGATGAATACCTAGAGATTAAAAATAATGCCTGTGATACAAGAAATGTATTGACATTTTACATTTCATTTTAGATTTTTTAGTTTTTATGAATTTTTAACCTTTTGAAAATGATGAATTTTAAAATATCTGGTATTTTAAAAGGAATATAAGGACAGAAATACAAATTTTATTTTTTACTGATTTGGTACCACATTTTCATTGCTATTTTGAAATTTATTTGAAAATTAATAAAAAAATTATATTACATGAAATTATTACAGATGACACTAAAAATTCTTTTTTTAAAAGATTTTATTTATTTATTTGAGAGAGAGAGAGTGAGGAAGGCATGAGAGGGTTAGAAGTTCAGAGGGAGAAGCAGACTCCCTGCGGAGCTGGGAGTTCGATGTGGAACTCGATCCCAGGACTCCAGGATCATGACCTGAGCCGAAGGCAGTGGCTTAACCAACTGAGCCACCGAGGCATCCCAGACACTAAAAATTCTTAACTTACTGGCATAGTTATTGGAATTAAAGCAGAATATTGAACAATTCTAGAGCAATATCTTCTTTGCCAAAAATATATTTCCATGTATCAAAACTCTTTTATTATTTCTATGGTCCTTGTATTCTGTCGGTTTAACCTCAAAATTATCAAAAGAAAGGTATTTACAATAATTGGGTCTACTCAGCATAATATGTTGAATTTTGGTACATTCCTTTCTTCAGATATTTAAGAGCTCTTCAAAGGTAAATTTAGTGAGTACATGAACTTGTAACTAGTTCTTTGACAATACATATATAACAATTTTACTAAAAAACTTATCAACTAATTTTCCCAAGTTATTTCATGACAGTAGTGAGAGTTCACTGTGTGCTAGGTACAATTGAAACTTTTCACTTTTTGATATTCATAACAACCCTGTGAAATGATTATCACTCCTATTTGGCAGGTGAAAAAACTCACACTCAGAAAGTTAGGTAGGTTGTCCAAATCTATCTGAAACCAAAATCTAACTCTTAACCATAGTGCTATGTTACCTACTAACTCAAACTTTTAAATTCTTAATTTAAGCCTACCATCTCTTATGATAATATGTTGACAAATATTACTTTGCTTAAAAGCCATCTGTGAGAAATATAAAAAGCGAGGACCCACCCCCCCAAACCCAGACAACACAACAAAACAGTAAATTATTTGTCTGAAAGGAATTTGGCACTGGTGTAAACCTCTGAATTGTACTTCTTTCTGGCTCTGGCTGATAAACAGCCATCAGCCAAGTGATTGTTTAGGCTTTGCTGCCCAGAAGTGGGATAAATTTCCAGGAAGATTTATATTCTTAAACCTAGATTTTGAGTTAGAAGGATAGGTTATCTTACAGGGCCAGGAAGATAGTGGGAATACTCATGCATGAATTATAATAAAATTGACATATTAGTAAAACAAAGTACTAAAAAATATTAGTTTTTGTATAGTATAGGTAACATTTTATAACAACTCTGTGAAGTTATCTTCATTTGACAGATAAGAAATTGAAACATTTGATTCCCCCCCCCCCCATGCCACCAGCTACTCAAATACCAGATAAGTAAAAGCTGGTTTGGAAACTCTTTGATGATGAAACTTGGTTTGGACACTCTGTGTTAACTCCTCTGTCTACTCCTATTGTCTAGCATAGTTTTTGTCCAAGAGAGGGACTAAGTGACTATTAATTGAATTAGTAAGCAATAATCTATGCATAAAGAGGCTTAGAACACCCATATTCATGTCTTAATTCCTATAGCAAAGCATGAAGATTTCTAAAACTTTGACTTTGTCAATGTTACTAACATTTTTAGAGAATAATGTTTCGAAATTCAGTACCATGTACTTTGGAGTTTGGGGAGGGTTTTGGTTAGAGATGATATAGATCCAACTTTCACTGAAGTGTACCAAACAAGTTATTACAGACGACTACCATATACTCTACATCCATAACAGTCTGAAAGTATGGGTGTGGGGTGCCTTTTTGCTCAGTTGGTTAAACAACTGGCTCTTGATTTCAGCTTAGGTCATGATCTCAGGATTGTGGAATCAAGCCCCATGTGGGTCTTTGAGCTAAATGCAGAGTCTGCTTGAGATTATCTCTCTCTCTCTCTCTCTCTCTCTCTCTCTTTCTCTTTGTCCCTCCCTCCCTCTGCCCATCCCCCTGCTCTCTCTCTCTCTTTCTCTCTCCCTCTGTCTCACTCTCTCTAAATAATAAATAAATAAATAAAATCTTTTTTTAAAAGAAGCCTTTAAGAAAAGTATGGGAGTGTGTGTGAGAGAGAGAGATTCAGAGAGAAAGAGAGAGAGAGGCAGACAGATAGACATGGGCTATTAGGGGGATGTTTCTAATCCAGACTTAAGAAATTCTGGAAGACTTTTCAAAATCAGTTACATTGGAGCTGAGTTTTGAAGGTCTGCGAAGTTAGTTTCCTCAAGAAAAGGTGTGGGCCCGAGAGTTGGAGGTTGGGAAAACATTGCTGGTAGAAGGGGGCAGTAGAGAAACCAGCACAAAGTCCTGTAGGCGAAGAACTTAACTCATTTTGGAAATTCAAATGGTTCTATGTGGCCAGAAGTTAGAATGGGGGGAAGGGTACATGCAGAGAGGTGAGTTTAGAGGAGAGACAGTAGCCAACTTGTGAGCTAGTTTTTCATAATAACCAGTTCGGATTTTATTCTGAAAACAGTGACAGAGATGACCAGAGGTGGCCAGAGGGCAAGAAATAAAATGCTGTTATTACTATAAGAGAAATACACATGAGCACAGACAACAGTTCAGTTCAATTGAAGTGATACCTTCTGTTACAGTGTAGAACGTATATCTCCCAATCCATTTTTTTTTCCTGTTGTAATTCTAGTAGAATTCTAGCAGATTCCAGTTTTCCAGTCACTGTAAAGAATAGTAGCCAATTAAAATAAAGTTTCCATTGGTCTCTAGTAAATATTATTAATATTGTTAGAGCCATCCCCGAGAGTTGGCTTCTGTCCATGAGATGGATCCTTGACTATAATCAATTGATATCCTGAGAAGACACTTTCATCCTTTTGCTTTCAAACCACATTTATCATTAAATTGAGTTTTTATTGCTTTTTTGGAAATGAATTAAAACATTTTTATGACATGAAGTTATTTTATATTTTAATAGATCAAAGGCACTAAAAGTAATGTGGGTAGAAAATAAAAACCAGAGTGCCTAAAATAAGAGATATTTTTAAGGCTAGAACTTTAATGTTATGTATCATTGTACATATTCACTCTTACTTCTCATCCCCCACAAAAAAATGTACCCAAATATTTCCGTTTTAAACTATTTAAAAATATCTTAAGAAAAGGCCATGGTTTTCCTTAAGTTGTTCCATTACTTAACCTGAGTATGTTTACTCTTATTTCCTCAAATTTAATGGGTTTGATTTTTCCAAATTACTGTATAGCCTATCATATATTTTTTAAAAATTTGTTAATTTATTCCATAGTCCCTTTTTTGAGCTAAAATTTCCTGTTTTTAAAAAGTATTTCATTTTTTGAATTTAGTTATTTGGTTCTCTCCTCAACATTCATCATGATCTATAAACCTTCTTTCAGTTGTAGAACCCTAAGTTGTCTATGTTGAATGGAAGAATTAGCAATGGGTTTAATGAGAGAATTGTCTTTCAGCTTTTATATTTTTATTCTCTTCACTAAGCATTTGGCTATTGTGCCCAGTTTTTTAAAAAATACATTTATGGTGCTAATGGCTATTTAGCTTATGGAGTAGCATAAGTCTAAACAATCATACTACGTTATTTTTTTAAGATTTTATTTATTTATTTATTTGAGAGAGATTGAGAGAGAACAGAGATAAAGCGAGCATGAGCAGGATGGAGGAGCAGAGGGAAAGGGAGAAGCAGACTCCATGCTGAGCTCCATCCCAGACCCAGGCATCATGACCTGAGCCAAAGGCGGACACTTAACCAGCTGAGCCACCCAGGCACCATCAACTATATTTACATTAGACTAATTCAAGAATGGCATACTATTTTTATGATGTGATTGTTTTATATATATAAGGTGATTATTTTTAACAAGATTTTTATGAACCAGAAATTCCCATAATCATTCTAAAAGATGAAGCTTCCCACGCATTTTTTCCTAGTATATAGTGAATTAATAGCACATTTAATTATAATGTCAGGTGTTTGAATCTCTTAGTATAAGTAATAGTGTTAGGAAACTTATATGTTAGAATTATTGTTTTTACTTCTTTAAATAGGAAATGTTACATGGTCTGAAAAACATATTTAAGTTTTATACTTTATTTTTCTTGGATAAAAATTCTTAAAGCATTGTACTTTTTTCTGCAGATTGATCAGACAGCTGATGCAAGTTTTTTGGGCTGGGTTATTGCTTCATTTAGTCTTGGCCAGATGGTAGCTTCACCTATATTTGGTTTGTGGTCTAATTATAGACCAAGAAAGGAACCTCTTATTGCCTCCATCTTCATTTCGGTTGCGGCTAACTGCCTCTATGCATATGTCCACGTTCCAGCTTCTCATAATAAATACTACATGTTGGTTGCTCGTGGATTGGTGGGATTTGGAGCAGGTAATATGTATGTATGTATATGTTTGGCTATATCAGATTCACATTCACCCTGACATTTATGGCCCTCTCTCACCTCGTGTCACCCCCTCATAATCTCATATCTTACATATAGATTTCTCATTACAAATAGACAAATATCTTTCCTATCATTTTGCCTTTCCTCACGATGTTCCCATTGCCTATAGTTTCTTTATTCTGTTCCCATGATTCTTCATCCTTCCAGATTCAGTTCAATTTCCACATCTTCCATAAAGCTTTCTTAGGTAGCTACCCCTTAACAGATCTTTCTTTTCTCTAGTATGTCTGTGGCACTTGCTTATATACTGTTTTGCATTATTTTCATCCTTTATCACCAACTAGATAGTAAACTTTTTATAGAGACAATTTATGACTTCCTCAAACATTCTGTGGCCCCTTACAGAGTCTCTTGCATATAGTAAGAACTCAAGAAAATTTTTTTTCAATAAATTTTTTTTAGTCAAATTCATAGTGGATTTCTTTTTCTGTTTCTAATATTATGGGTGCTAAACATGCAGAGTTTCTGACATGTTTTTTTAGAAATAGTTGTAACCATCAGTAGTATCCCATTCACTCAGTGCTTTCTCCATATTTAATGAAGAAAAAAAGTTTAACATTTCTGTAATTCCTTTTTTCATTCATTCAGATCTTTCACTGTGTTTTCATTTACTAAAAGTAATATTTTCCATTAATAGATACATTTGCTCAATGTACATGCTTTGTATGATCATAAAGAGGAACCAGTGATTTTTGGTCTTCTATACAGCCAAATTAAGTTGAATTTTATAAGCTGAAGGATATTTTCTTTTACTTTGAATTATTGTATCTTTTTTTAGGAAATGTGGCAGTTATTAGATCATATATTGCCGGTGCTACTTCCCTTCAGGAAAGAACAAGTTCCATGGCAAACACTAGCGCATGTCAAGCATTAGGTTTTATTCTAGGTCCAGGTAGGTGTTTTTCACTTGTCATTACTTAAACTGGGAAAAATTTTAAGGTTCAAATGTTAATTGGAATCCAAGTATAAAACCTCATACCTGAAAGAAAACTAGTATTTTTTGATCCAACATGAGGCTAGGCTCTTTATATGTGTTAACAAATGTCCTCTAAAGCAAATGATATTAGTCCCATTTTACAGATTAGGACACCGAGACATAGAGAATCTAAATTATTCAAGGCCAGCCATATAGAAAATGGGAAATATGAGGTTTAAACCTAACTCTGACTCCAAAGTATATGTTCTGTGAAATAATCATTTAGCTTGACATCTCCATAATAGTTTGCTTACCCCCCCCCCCCGTTTCTTAGAAACAAAATTCTTTTGACAGGATTTGAGGAAAGTTACAGGAGGTTCTTTACCCTTTTGCTCTTGGTCCATGCCTTTCAGACTTTTCTTAAGGTTGAAGAAAATGAAAGAATTTTTAAAAGACTGTTTAAAGACCATTTTTCTTCCAAAGCTTCATTTGAACTTTGAGTGTAAAACATTATTAATGAAATTTAATACTTCCCCAAGGGAGGTAATTTTTTTGCTAATTAGATAAATTAGTAATTTTTGTGCTTAGAAAAACATTAAAAAAACCATTAATTGTCTCATGCTTTGAATATTACAGTTATGAATATCATCACTTTGAATCCAGCTCAGTTTACTTCATCATTAATATTCCACCCTCACCCCTGTTTCTTTTTTTTTCTTTTTTTTTAAGATTTTATTTATTTGACAGAGAGAAACACAGCCAGAGACGGAACACAAGCGGGGGGAGTGACGAGGGAGAAGCAGGCTTCCCGCCAAGCAGGGAGCCCGATGTGCGGCTCGGCTCGATCCCGGGTCTCCGGGATCATGACCTGAGCCAAAGGCACTCGCTTAACCAACTGAGCCACCCAGGCGCTCCCTCATCCCTGTTTCATTACTTCCTTTTAGATAGCCAAGAAAAAGCTCTAAAAAAGAAAATCTAATTTATCTTTCACCAGAATATAATGGTTCAGTTTAGTATTCTGGAGTAAGTAATTATATTAAGCACAAATGTAGAACAATTGGACTGCCATATTATAAAAATATATGAGGACATAGTCTGCGTCTTTTTCATTTACCACTCTATCCTCAGTACCTAATAGTACAGTACCTTGTATGGACTTAGGTTCTCAGTAAATATTTTGACCACTTAAGAAGTATTTTAAAGACTAAATAATGATAAAACTAAAATAAATGAGGTAAAAGCATGTAATAGATCTCATAACATTTTAGAACCAAGAAAACTGAGGTTCAGAGACTGTACCCGCTAGTATAAAGGCAGACAGAACATTAGGGAAAAAAAAAAGATCAACACTAAAATTTGTATCACTTTGTTCATTGGTTTGCCACATTTTCCACCTAAGAATAAAAGAAATAATCAAAAAGAAAAAAAGGTATTTTAAAGATTATGTCATTTAAATATACTGTATTATATATAGATGAATAAATGTAGGCCAGAAAAAGATTAGATGACCTTTCCTGTAATAACCACATTAATAAACTAGCATTTATTGAATGCTTACTATGTGCTAGACACTATTCTAAGTGTTTTATATATAGTATCTTACTTCATCCTTACCTTAAGGTTACATGTAAGTTTTGGAAGAACCAGATACAGAATCTGTCAGGAAAGCAAACCAGTATTCTTCCAATCTGATTTTTGCCATAGATCCAAAATTTTAAAAACTATATAGTTTATTTATTATTATAATATAATAATATTATTATTATTATTAAAGATTTTATTTATTTGACAGAGAGAGAGAGACAGTGAGAGAGGGAACACAAGCAGGGGAGTGGGAGAGGGAGAAGCACCTGATATGGGGTTCGATCCCAGGATACTGGGATCATGACCTGAGCCAAAGGCAGACCCTTAATGACTGAGCCACCGAGGTGCCCCAAAACACATGTAATTTAAATACCATATATATATATATATATATATATATATATATATATATGCAGTCATAATTTGAAATGTTGATTCGAAGTGTGACATTCTCTTTCTTAAATCATGATTTATTTATAGAAGAAACTGGATAATTTAGATTTCCTGTGGAGATATTTTTATAAAAGGAAGATACTGACAAGTTACTTTAGATAGACTACTTTGTGAGTATATGTATATCAGTGTTTCTCAACCTTTTTCTCATTATTGTCCCCCTAAGGAGCCCTCTTAGACATTTTTTTCCTAATACCACAGACCAATATCTTTAATGTACTCTATGAACATCTATGCTTTATACAGAAAAAATAATATTTTTCTCCCTTCTGCTGAACTTTTTTGCCTCTTTTGAGGTACATGATGTAGATGGATGATTCCATAATGTTGCCTCCAATCTTATAAATGCCTTTTACAGTATTTTTAGCTTGTGCCTCCTACTAAATACTTCATCTGTATACATTTTATTTTATTAAGTTTTTCAGACTTGTTTTGCTCTCATTGGAGAAAAGGGCGTGACATGGGATACCATTAAACTACAGATAAACATGTATACAGCACCAGTTTTACTTGGCGCGTTCCTGGGAGTTTTAAATATTATTCTGATCCTTATTCTATTAAGGTAATTAGATAGAAATGGTAAAACTACCTTTGTAGATTGTGAAATTAAATAAGCATTATCATTATTGGAAGATAATTATTCCTGTACAGGCTTTGCTTGGCTTTTGATATCTATAGTCATGTTGGTGTTTTTTTGATCAGCTAATGAATATAGTACTCATAACAAATAAGGGACAATCTGATAAAAGGGAATAAAGTTTTTGAAGACTCAAGGTTTGAGCTTGATTTATTAACTATAGGTTTCTAAGTAGGGGAATAGCACAAAAGCAATGTTTTAAGTAATTAATGATTGGTATCAACCTTAAATACAAAAGTTACTTATCTCATATCTTTTATTTATTAGAAGAAATTTTATAAAATTACAGAAGTACTTTTTATTTCCTTGGAGTACTTTATCCAAAGGCCCAAAAACATTTACAACAAATGTTTAAAATCACTGGAAAACTTTAAATATTTATTAACATAGATCATGTGTGCTTTTGAATGAATTGAATATTATTTTTCATTTTATAGGATAATATAAGAATTTTAACTTGTATATTTTAAATTTTGTTGGTTATATCTCACTGTAGAAATTTCATTACTCAGAAGTAAGTAAAAGAAACCATATCAGAATGTGTAAAAATAGAAAAGGATGTTAATAAATTTAAGTCATTTATCAATTATAGTAAGTTTTTCATGGATATAATACTTATTTTTTTTCTGTTTAAGAGAACATCGTGTGGATGACTCAGGACGACAGTGTAAAAGTGTTAATTTTGAAGAAGGTACTATTTAACCTGTTTGACCAAGTTGCTAGAACATTATCAAAGTGTTTCTGATGATTCTGTCTCTCTGATATTTACCTGGATTTTGCTTCTAGGTGACTAGGGAGGATCTTCAAAGTTGAAAGTTACCTAAATTGATTATTATTTTTCAAATATTTTATTTATTTATTTATTTATTGGAGAGAGAGACAGAGAGCACAAGGAGGGGAGGAGCAGAGGGAGAGGGAGAAGCAGCCTGCCCACTGAGCAGGGAGCCCAATGCAGGGCTCCAACCCCGGACCTTGGGATCATGACCCCAGCCAAAGGCAGATGTTCAACTGGCTGAGCACCCAGGCGCCCCTAAATTGATTATTTTTAAAAAGGCATGCCCAGGGGTGCCTGAGTGGCTCAGTCGTTGGGCGTCTGCCTTCAGTCTGGGATCGAGCCCTGGCATTGGGCTCCTTGCTCCGTGGGAGGCCTGCTCCTCCCTCTCTTGCTCCCCCTGCTTGAGTTCCCTCTTAGCTGTGTTTCTCTGTGTCAAATAAATAAATAAAATCTTAAAAAAATAAAAAATAAATAAAAAAGGCAGGCCCAGGAGCTCCTGGGTAGCTTAGTTGGTTAAGCGTCTACGTTAGGCTTGGGTCATGATCCCAGGAGAGTCCAGAGGAGGGCTCCCCCTCCAAGGGAAGTCGGCTTCTCCATCTGCCTCTCCTCCCACTCGTTCTCTCAATCCCTCTCTCAAATAAGTAAATCTTAAAAAAATTTTTTTAAGTTTTAAAAATTAAAAAAAAAAAAATTTGGTGACGCCTGAGTGGCTCAATTGGTTAAGCGACTGCCTTCGGCTCAGGTCATGATCCCGGAGACCCGGGATCAAGCCCCACATCGGGCTCCCTGCTCAGCGGGAAGCCTGCTTCTCCCTCTCTCACACCCCCTGCTTGTTTTCCCTCTCTGGCCATGTTTCTCTCTGTCAAATAAATAAAATATTTTTTAAAAAATTAAAAAAAAATTTTTTTAAATGCCCAGATCAGTCATTTGGTGTTCATGATTGGCAAGGCTAAAACCATTGCTAAAAATCACTTCATCTTGTTTGTAAAGAGCCAATATCCCAAAACCCCTCTAGTTCTTTGGGATGATTTCAGTAACTTTCCTACCAAATGTGTTTTTCTGTCTCAAGCATTTCTTTGCTCCCTTAATCATGGGAATAGGTTTCTCTTGTGTATTTTTATTCTTTGGTATACAAACATACATTTTCATCCCTTAGATCTTTTTGTGACTCAGAAGTAAGTACCCAATCTGGTCAGTAGGTATATTTTCTAAATAAATCACTATTTAAGTACTAATTATGTCCTTCCTGGAGAGTGTTCCCCTCTGTGCAAAAGATTGCGACTCAGTTCTTGCCTTTAAGGTGTTTGTAAAGTTGTGAAAAAGACATAGTGTTATTTTATGAAGTACTTTTATAGCAATTTTATTTAATTTTCACAACAAAACTAGTGGAAAGTAACATTAAAAGTAGTAGGGTGGAGAGCAGGAGCATTAGTAAGTTTTTGAAAAAAGAAGTATGATAATAGATTCCATGTGAGACTAATCCAGATGTGTGAAGGCCTGAACTAGGACAACAGCTAAGAATGGAGAAGGGATAAATAGGAGTTTTTGAAGGAAAAAAAAAATCAAGATTCTTAATCAGTTGGACATGGCATATTAAGGAATAGAGGGAGTTGTTGAAGATGTGTGTCAGGTATTGAGTCTAGGTAAGTGAAAGAATGGGAGAAAACAAGAATTTAAGAAGGCACATTGGCTGAACAGAGAAAATTATTTCAGTCTGGATCAAGCTAAATACACTGCTACACTAGAAAACTCAAAAATGCTGGAGGCATTTGTAATTTTGGCAGTAGAGATCAAACCTAGAGATACAAATTTCAGAGTAAACCAGTGAAAAAACACTACAGCAACAAAGAGTAAGAAAAAAAAGGAAAAGTGTAGCAAAATATTATTGAATATAGAGGCTGAATATATATTTGAAAGTTTTCAAATAAAAAAATGAATGAAAAGGAAAGGAAAGAAAGAGAATGGTGAGGAAGGGCCAGCAGGGAGTATAAGCCACTTTGCTTAAAATATGAAAAATGGGTGCTAAGTTAAGAGACCTATTAGATAAAAGGAATGAGCAGTTTTTTTTTTTTAAAGATTTTATTTATTTGACAGAGAGAAACACAGCCAGAGAGGGAACACAAGCAGGGGGAGTGAGAGAGGGAGAAGCAGGCTTCCCGCTGAGCAGGGAGCCCGATGTGGGGCTCGATCCCAGGTCTCCGGGATCATGACCTGAGCCGAAGGCAGTCGCTTAACCAACTGAGCCACCCAGGCGCCCCAGGAATGAGCAATTTGAAGAGGGTTAGTATAAGGTGCTGAGAAAAGGAAGATACATCAGAAGTGAAATATTTTAGAAGTTGGAAGAGGATAACAGTATCAATCAGTGCTTCACTGACTTTTAACATGCTTAGAAAGCATCTCTATTGTTAAAATGTGAATTCTGAATCATTAGGCCTGGAGGGAAAGGTCTAATTAGGGTTGTCAGATAAAACACAGGATGCCCAGTTGAATTTGAATGATTTTTTAGTGTAAATATGTCCCAGCTAATTAAATTTAGATTTCAGATAAGTAACAAATAATCTTTCCTTTCATTTATTATTTATTTATTTTTACGAATTATCTTTTAGTATAAATATGTATATATATTATATAATATAAATATATATATTATATTATATAAAGATATATTAGTATAAATATGACTCATATTTCATGGAACGTTCTTTTTTTTTTTTAAGATTTTATTTATTTATTTGACAGAGAGAAACACAGCGAGAGAGGGAACATGAACAGGGGGACTGAGAGAGGAAGAAGCAGGCTTCCCGCCGAGCAGGAAGCCTGATGTGGGGCTCAATACCGGGCCTCCAGGATCATGACCTGAGCCGAAAGCAGTCGCTTAACCAACTGAGCCACCCAGGCGCCCTTCATGGAACATTCTTATGCTTAAATTTCAAATATTGCACAGAAAATACTTAAAGTTATTATTTATCACAGATTCAAACTTAACTGGGCATCCTGTATTTTTATTTACGAAATATGATGAACCTAGTGAAATTTTGAGAATCTACATTTATAATAAGCTATCATGGGAGATGATGCTGTTGATCTATGAATCACACTGTCCAGTATGGTAGACACCAGCCACATTGGCTATTTAAATTTAAATTAAATTACATTTAAGAAATTCCTCAGGCACACAAGCAACATTTCAAGTGTTTAATTATGGGTATACGTGGCTAGTGTCTAACTGTTATAGACAACACAGGGAAAGAACATTTCCATCATGTCAGAGTTCTATTGCTTAGCGCTATACAAATGAGAGTTTAGAAAGACCAGATTTAGTTTCTTTCTTAAGAAGTCTAGGTACTTCAAAATGATTTTCAAAACAAAAGTCATTTTTCAGTTTCAGTAAGTATTTAAATAAAATGTGTCTGCTGTTTCTCTTTTAAAAATATTGGATGGGGCACCTGTGTGGCTCAGTGGTTAAGCCTCTGCCTTCAGCTCAGGTCATGATCCTGGAGTCCTGGGATCCAGCCTGCATCCTGCTCTCTGCTGGGTGGGAAGCCTGCTTTTCCCTCTCTCACTCCCCCTGCTAATGTTCCCTCTCTGGCTGTGTTTCTGTCTGTCAAATAAAAAAATATTTTTAAAAATATCATTAGATAGATTATAATTTCTAATTATATAGTCTTTGAATCAATATATGAATCTATTCTTTTCTTAAAAATTCCTATGATTTGGGGCACCTGGGTGGCTCAGTTGTTAGCATCTGCGTTCAGCTCAGGTTGTGATCCCAGGGTCCTGGGATCAAGCTCTGCATCAGACTCCCTGCTTAGCAGGAAGCCTGCTTCTCCCTCTCCCACTCCCCCTGCTTGTGTTTCCTCTCTCTCTCTCAAAAAACAAATAAACAAAACTTAAAATCTGTATACCCAGTCAGTCCTCACAGCAACATTTCTGAGTTTTCCCTAGTGAAGCCAATAATGAATGGGTGGAGTCTGCAGGAAACTAACCACATATGAAGCAAACTCCAGTCTGACTTGGAGCAGTATTGTCTTTTGATTCAAAGGAGTAAAGACTAGCTTCTTACTTTTTTATGATGAGAGAACTGTGTCTGAGGGAAGTAACCCACTGCTGCTACACATATGCTTAAAGAAAGCATGAAATGAACACGTTCTTGAATTACTTACTTGGTTTACTCTAAATAAGTGGGTAAATTATAAAATAGCATGACAGATGTATATAAGTAGATTTATATGGCTTCACACTTCTCAGTTACATCAGGAATAGCTAATATTGAGTGTGCAGCTTAACTACGTAGTTCAAGATAAGTCAGTACACTCACTTTGCCCTCCTAATTTATAAAACCACCATCAAATCTTGGTTATTTGCAAAATATATTTCTTTATAAAAATATAAAAAATAAGGACTTTGAAAATTTGTGGTAATAACATAAGGATATTTACTAATACTAATTTCACATAGCTTTGAAATTCAAAATATATATCCATTGAAGTGCATCATAGAGCACTTCAATGGATTATAGAACTGATTTAATAAACTATTTGAAGTCTTCATTGAAATCCTCATAAATTTAAGATTTAGGTGAAATTGGAAAAAAATTGCAATGGAAATTTATTTTTTTTAAAAGATTTTGTTTATTTATTGCAATGGAGAAAGAGAGAGTACATGAGCATGCGGAGAGGCAGAGAGAGAGGGAAAGAAGATCTATAGCAGACTCCCTACTGAAATGCGGAGCCTGATGCAGGGCTCAATCTCATGACCCTGAGATCATGACTTGAGCTGAAACCAAGAGTTTGGGGCTTAACCGACTGAGCCACCCAGGCACCTGCAATGGAAACTTAAAGCAAATATTTTTAGTATAAGATCATTTTATATAACTTTATAATATTCCTATTTTAGACTGAGAGAAAGCTAATAGAAAATATGAGTATTGGGGTGCCTGGGTGGCTCAGTTGGTTAAGCAGCTGCCTGTGGCTCAGGTCATGATCCTGAATTCCTGGAATCAAGCCCCACATTGGGCTCCCTGCTCAGCGGGAGGTCTGCTTCTCCCTCTCTTATTCCCCCTGCTTGTGTTCTTTCTCTAGCTGTGTTTCTCTTGGTCAAATAAATCTTAAAAAAAAAAAAAAGAAAGAAAATATGAGTATTTCCTATACAAAACAGAAAGTATAGCTCCTGGGAAGAAAATTCACTTTATTTTAAAATGCCATTTAAAAACTATTTCTGTTGGGGCACCTGGGTGGCTCAGTCAGTTAAGCATCTTCCCTCTGCTCAGGTCAGGATCCCAGTGTCCTGGGATCAAGCCTCGCTTCGGCAGAGAGGAATATGCTTCTCCCTCTCCCTCTGCAGTTCCCCCTGCTTGTGCTCCTCTCTTTCAAATAAATAAATAAAATCTTTAAAAAATAAGAAAAAATAAAAATTATTTCTGTCATATAAATCATTACTTTTAAATTGCTTTCAGCCTAAAAGTGATTTTAAATGTTTAGTCATAGAATTTGCTACATATAATTTTTACATTATTTTAGTGTCATAAGAAAAATTAGAAGTAATACAATTTTTCTCCTGTTTATTATAGCAAGTACAGATGAAGTTCAGGTTCCCCAAGGAAATATTGATCAAGTTGCTGTTGTGGCCACCAATGTTCTGTTTTTTGTGGTTCTATTTATCTTTGCCCTTTTTGAAACGTAAGTTTTATTCTTTCTTCATCAAATCACATTATGTAAATACCTGTATTTCTTAGTGCAACATTAGTCAGGCATATTGATGTTCTCAAGAACTGTATGTAAGGCATATTTTTTGTCATGAAGTAAAAGTATATATAAATTTTATGCTTTTAACCTGAATATAGTTAATTCTTGTCTGTAATCTTACTACTGTATCTTACTTCCTTATAAAGAATTCTGTTTTACTAATCTTTCCTTTCTTTTTCTGAGTTTTATATATATTTAATATAGTTCTAAATACTCAGTGTCATGATTTAATTAACTTTAAGCTATACAACTGTCTGTTTACATATATTGTGTTCAGTCTGGCAATGTTAATTCTATTTAAGCTCTGGTTCTGAAAGAAAAAAATAGTATATTAGAAAAATCACTGCCTTGTGTAGGTTATGCTGACCTTTAGCTATTGTATAGCTTTTTTATTTTTAAAATTCCTTTCCGTTATATTGTAAAAATAGTACATTCTTTGTATAAATATTCTAAGCACTACAACTGTATCTCCACATCTACTTCTTTCCCTGGAAGTAACCACTGCTAATACTTCAGTATTAATTTTTAAAATATTTTTTTCTATACAACTGTAAGTAGTGGAGTGTTATGTATATATTAAATCAACATAGAATATGGACATCACTTGAAAATTTGGTTTATTCCTTTGTCAATAATTGTAATATTTTTATGCCAGTACATGTAGATTTTTTTATTTTTAAAATTATTGAGGTATGTGAAAGTTTCAGTTCATCTGATTTTGGGGGGCATTTTTAAAATTGTGGTAAAATATTTATAACATAAAATGTACCATCTTAACTGTTTTTAATTGTACAATTCAGTGGCATTAAGTATATTCACAAATGTTATACAACCATAACCCCTATCCATTTCCAGAATCTTTTCATCATTCTAAACAGAAGTTCTACACTCATTAAACAGTAAAACAGTAAGCCCCATTCCCCCTCACTCAGTCCCTGGTATCTTTTATTCTACTTTCTCTATGGGTTTGCCCAACATAGATACCTCAAATTAATGGACTTATGGGACCTATTTCTTTTGGTCCTTTTGTGTCTTGCTTATTTCACTTAGCGAGATGTTTTTAAGGTTCATCCATGTATCTGAATTTCATACCTCTTATGGCTAAATAATAATCCATTGTGTGTATATACCAAATTAATTTATCCATTCATCTGTCAATGGACATTTGGGTTATTTCCACCTTTTGGCACTTGTGAATGCTATGATGCTGTGGTGAACATTGGTGCACGGGCATCTGTTTGAGTCCCTGCTCTCAGTTCTTTTGGTTATAGACCCAGAGGTGGATTTGCTGAATGATATGGTAATTCTGTGTTTAACTTACTGAGAAACTACCAAACCATTTTCCACATCAGCTCTTCTGATATCAAATTTAAAATGGTGTTCTTAAAAACAAACAAACAAAAACCATGAATGCAATAAACAATCTGAACAACAAAAAAAAAAGGGAAGGGGGAAATAACCAACTGACCTGAATCACATCTCATGGAATGTATTCATTATGAAAATGTTTAACATTTCATAGAATCTCCATATAAAACTATTTTTGTGTAGTAAATAGCACCTGTTCCACATTCAAAAAAAAGGAGGTGTTTAGTTGTTTGCTTTTTTTTTAAGAATGAGTATCTTAAATGTATTTCAATTCCATTTTGTAACCAGTTAATAGAGGATATAGAGAGGAGGAAAAGAAGCTTGGCAAGGAAGGAGACAGTCATATAAAAGAAGAACAATATTCAGAAGTAGGGAAAGAAGGGCACCTGGGTGGCTCAGTCGGTTAAGCATCCACCTTTGGCTCAGATCATGATCCTAGAGTCCAGGAATCCAGCCCCGTCTCAGGCTTCCTGCTCAAAGAGGAGTCTGCTTCCCCCTCTCCCTCCATCTCTCCCTCTACTTCTTCTCTTTCTCTCCCTCTCTCTCACCGCCACTCTCTCAAATAAATAAGTAAATAAAATCTTTTTTAAAAAGTAGAGAAAGAAATACATTCAGAAATAGGGATGAAAAAGACTGAGGAAGAAACAAAATCCAACAAGTTTCTAGCAACTTAATAATAGTAACATTATTTCATTTCAATGAAGTTAAAAAGAAATCAATTTAAACCAGTTTAACCATGACTAGTTAGTTAGAATGGTAAGAATTACAGTTGGCTTGTTTCTTTTCCTGTCCTTCAGAATTTTTGCAATGTGGATATATTACTTATATAATTAAAATAAATACGAGTAAATAAAAATACAAACAGCCAAATTAGTAGCTTGTGCATGTAAAAATAAAATGTACTTAAAATGCGTTAATTTTTTTTATGTAGAACTGGTGTCATTGCATAAAGGGATACAAATTCTTTTTTTTTTTAATATTTTATTTATTTATTTAACAAAGAAAGAGAGAGACAGAGAGGGAGAGAGAGAGAGAGATCACAGGTAGGCAGAGAGGCAGGCAGAGAGTGAGGGGGAAGCAGACCCCCGCCGAGCAGAGAGCCTGATGTGGGACTCCATCCCAGGACCCTGAGATCATGACCTGAGCCAAAGGCAGAGGCTTAACCCTCTGAGCCACCCAGGCGCCCCAAGAGATGTAAATTCTTGAATGTATCAGTATTGTTATTAAAGCTTCTATTTCACATTTATAATGACTAATTTAAATAAAATAAGAATATTTTTTTTTTGTTTTTCTTAGAATTGTTACTCCATTAACAATGGATATGTATGCCTGGACTAGGGAACAAGCTGTATTATATGATGGAATAATACTTGCTGCTCTTGGAGTTGAGGCGGTTATTATTTTCATGGGGATTAAATTACTTTCCAAGAAGTAAGTTTTGTGTCTTTGGTTTTGTTTCAGTGAATTTTAAAATAAACTTTTTAAAAAGTCTTTTTTTAAAAGTGAAACATGAAACAGAGGTAGCAATGTAAACAACTGTGTTTGTAAAATAACTTAAATTTTCTCTCTCATTATGTATTACTTTTAGTCCTTGAATGTTTGCAGACAGGTTTAAAGTTTATTAAGGGAACATGATATTTCTATACCATGTGGCATATTCTTTGGTAAAGCAAGATATATTACAAAGTAAATTAATTTCTTCTAACATATCTTTTGTGTATTTTGTTTTATTTAAAGTATTTCCAAAAGTATATTTTATAAAACTTTATTTTGCTGTATGGTAATATATGTTGTATAGCAGAGAAGATTTCATGGTTAAGTCTGGAAAATTCTGGTTAAAATTACCAAAGTTATTTACTCTAAAATTTCCAAATCTTCAGTATATAGATATATCTATAGATAGATAGATATCTGATAGATAGATATACTGAAGATTTGGAAATTTTATATATATATATAAATATAAAAATATAAAATATATAAAAATATATATATATATCACCATAATGACAAAGACATTATGTAGCATTTTTCAAAGCTACTTGTAACTTTGACCACAGAACATTCTTTTTTTTTTAATTTTTTTGAAGATTTTATTTATTTTTTTGAGAGAGAGAGAGCAGGAACATGAGCAGAGGGATGGGAAGAAGCAGACCCCTGCTGAGTTAGGGTGCCTGCTGCTGGGATCAATCCCATGATCCCAGGATCTCAACCTGAGCCGAAGGGAGACACTTAATGGACTGTGCCACCCAGGCACCCCAAGAACATTGTTTTAAAGAAGCATTTTATAAAACTATAACTGTAATGAACACACTTTGGGAAAAGTGCTTGTATAAAATTAAGGTCATTCATATAGTCTGAGATGGGACGTTAGTTGATGAATTTAGACAAGTCTAAGAACTTAATTATTCCTAAAATGCTTTAATAATACTTTAGAACTTTAGGGGCACCAGGGTGGCTCAGTCACCTAAGTGTCTGCCTTCTGCTCAGGTTATGATCCCGGAGTCCTGGGATCAAGACTGCTTCTCCCTCTCCTGCCTCCTGCTTATGCTCTCTCTCTCTCTCACTCTCTCTCAAATAAATAAATTTTTAAAAATCTTTAAAAAATACTTTAGAACTTTTTTTTTACTTTAGAACTTTATAAAGTTCTAAAATCAATTAATAAATCTTGAGTCAGTATGTAGGGTTAAGTGCAGTGGGAGATACTATGAAGATTCCTGTGCTTATAGAACCAATAAAGGAGCCAAGATAGAGATACAAACATAGACATAGATTTATATTCAAAATTAAATAATAGTAAATGAATTACAGAGTAGAGCAGTCCTGCTGATTGGCATTCTTACAGATTGTCTAATTCCATACCTTCAAAGAGCTTGTATTCTATTGGGTGGGAAAACCAATAAACAAAAATATGAAGTCAGGTAGTGATAAGTACTATGAAGAAGAATGGAGAGGGGAAGAGAATAAAGAGTAGCAAGGGCAGGGTTGGGAGAGAGTGGCAGTGTTAGAAAGAAGGAGGAAAACAAATTTGGCCAGGGCAGAGTGAAAGAAATGGCAAGTGGGAGAATATCAGATTAGAAAGATGTGAAACCTTATAGGTATTCTGAGGGTGATGTGAAGTGTTTGGGTTTGTATATTTTAAGAAGTCTTTTTTTTTTTAATATTTTATTTATTTGAGAGAGAGAGAGAGCATGAGTGAGGTGGAGGGGCAGGCAGAGAGAAAGAAGTAAACTCCTCACTGAGCAGGGAGCCCGATGCCGGACTCAATCCCAGGACCCTGAGATCATGACCTGAGTCAAAGGCAGGCCTCCAGCTGAGCCTCCCAGGTGACCTGTGTAGGAAATTTTTGGTCTTGTTTGTATATTTCACTTTTTACTATGGAAAATTTCTAACATATAAAGGGGAATAGAGAGCATTATATACTGAATTTCTAATATTCATTACCCAACTTCAATATTAACCAATCCTTGGATAAGTGTGATTCATCCGCCTATACCTGGATTACTTTGAGGCCAATCCTAGAATATCATTTCATGTCTTCTATAAATATTTCAGTATGTATCTCTAAAAGTTAACATTTTCACATCTAAAAAAACTTAACTGTGGAGGCACCTGGGTGGCTTGGTCAGTTAAGCAACCAGCTTTTGATTTTGGCTCAGGTCATGATCCCAGTGTTGTGAAATAGAGCCCTGCCTGGGCTGCAAGCTCAGCAAGGAGGCTGCTTGGGTTTCTCTTTGTCTGCCCCTCCCCCAGTGCAGGCACCCAGAGCGCGTGCGCTCTCTCTCTCCTTCTCTCTCTCTCTCTCTCTCAAATAAATAAATAAATATTTAATAAAGAAATAAATAAGCCAAGAAGAGAAAGCCAAGTATCGCATGGTTTCACTTACTTGCGGTGCATGAGGGGTTACTGGAGGACAGGGGGAGAAGGAAAGTAAAGGGGAACTAGGGTAATCCAGGGAAAGAAACGAAACAACAGAGACTTTGGACACAGAAACAAACTGAGGGACTTGGAGGGAGGGGGATGGAGGGATGGGAGAGCCTGGTGGTGGGTACTGGGGGCACTGGGTGTGGGGAATGGGGAATGAATCTTGGAACACCGGGGAAAAAAAATTTAAGTAACAATAAAAAAAAAAAGAAAGAAAGAACAAAAACATACTTAAAAATTAAGTGATTTCTGAATATCCAGGCAGCATTCTAATTTTCTCTAGTGTTGGCAACAGTTTTTAAAATTTGTTTTATTTCATACTGTTTTATTTTCTTTCACAACTTACTTGACTCAGGCTCTTAAGTTTCTTAAATCTCTTAATCTATACATTTTCCATCTTTCTCACTTTTTTTTCCCTTTCAAATTAAAGAAACCAGGATGTATGCTTTAAAAGTTTCTCACATTTTATTTTATTTGTTTAAATATTTTATTTATTTATTTGACAGAGAGAGAGATCACAAGTAGGCAGAGAGGCAGGCAGAGAGAGGAGGAAGCAGGCTCCCTGCCAAACAGAGAGCCTGATGCAGGCCTTGATCCCAGGACCCTGAGATCATGACCTGAGCCGAAGGCAGAGGCTTAACCCACTGAGCCACCCAGGTGCCCAAAAGTTTGTCACATTTTAGATCTCGCTGATTGAATCCCTATGGTGTTTTTTGTTTTTTTTTTACGTTTTCCTGTGTTTACTATATTTCTCAAAAATTGGTCCTTAGATCTAGAAGCTTGACGAAATTTAAGTTTAATTTTTTGGCAAGAATATATTCAGAGATGGTATTACATGCTTACATCACGAGAAATGTTACATTTAGTTTATCTCTTTTTATGCTGTTAGTGACTAGCAAGCATTCCTAGGTTCATTAATTTGTTAATAGATCATTGTACAATGCTGATTTTTAATTCTCTCATGTCTTTATTTAATTTTTTGGAAGATTTTCTTTAAAGAGAACCTTCTCATCACCAATTATTTGGTTATCTTGAGGTATAGTTTGTATAGGAAAGACAAGATAACTATTTCCTTTTATTAACTGATTTTTTAAAATAATGAATTGGCTTCCTAACATCCTTTAAAAGTAATGAAAATCATTACTATTATTTTGGTTCACACTGTTTTGGTTTTGGCCAGCATCTTGAAATTGGCTGAGAGTACCTTTATCTGGGTACTACTTTATCTAGGTACTTTATGTAGTTACTAAGAGGACCTAGTAGTCACTGCTAGCATCTATACCCTCTCGTATGAAAAAATATCGTCATCTTTTTTTTTTTTTAAGATTTATTTATTTATTTGAGAGAGAGAGCAGGAACAGGGCAGGGGCAGAGGGAGAAGCAGACTCCCTGTAGAGGTGGGACCTCATCCTAGGGCTTGATTCCAGGACCCTGAGATCCTGGACCTGATCTGAAGGCAGACTCATAACTGACTGAGCCCACTCATGCACCCCTACAGGCTTATGTATATTTTCTGTTCTAGATATGAAATCAGTTGGTTCTTTTTAGTGGAAAATTATATTTAACATTCATATTAATTGGTATATGACTAAAAGGATCAAGATATATCATAGTTTTTAAAATATAAAAGTAATGAAACTATGTAATACTGTTTTATTTTTAAATTACAGAGTTTCTGTTCTTTAACAGGATTGGCGAGCGTGCTATTCTACTGGGAGGACTCATCGTTGTATGGGTTGGCTTCTTTATCTTGTTACCCTGGGGAAATCAGTTTCCCAAAATACAGTGGGAAGGTATAGCCATACACAATTCTATAATGTTAGCCCCTGTTATTCATCTAAAATTAGCAGGTAATGCATTGTACTAATTTTGTTTTAACAGATTTACATAATAATTCAATTCCTAATACCACATTTGGGGAAATTATTATTACTCTTTGGAAATCTCCAAGAGACGATCACAATGGAGGACCAACTGGTTGCCCAGTTGAACAAGGCTGGTGCTTCTACACCCCCATGATCCATCTGGCCCAATTCCTCACATCAGCTGTGCTAATTGGAATAGGTTATCCATCCTGTAATGTTATGTCCTATACATTATATTCAAAAATTTTGGGACCAAAACCTCAGGTGAGTCATTTACCATGATATTACTATGCAATGATATGAAATACAGTTGTAAGCACTCACATTTTTTGCTATCGTTCTCTATTTTTACACAAGACTTGGTGGATTTTTATCATATTCAGCCCTTTTTTAAATAATTGTATTTGTTTTATTTTAGTAAGAGAGAGGGAGACCACCAGAGTGAGGAGAGGGGTAAAGGAAGAGGGAAAGAATCTCAAGCTGACTCCATGCTGAGTCCAGAGCCTGATGCTGTGCTCAGTCTCACAATGCTGAGATGATGATCTGAGCCAAAACCAAGAATTGGATACTTAACTGACTGAGCCACCCAAGCTCCCCCCAAGTTTTATTTCCAACTCTTCTTTTTAATAGAAGTTGTTTAAATGGTCACAAAGTGAAAATATGAATTTCTTTCCTAAAAATTACACTGACAGTTTTACATTTTGAGGGCAGGAATTAGTGTTTCTATTGATATAAGACAAAGAGAAAAGAAAAAGTTTAATACTATATTTTTAAGCTATAATAGGTAAAACATTTTTGAGTTTTTTAAAATATAAAATTGTATTTTCAAATTTTCAAAATCAAGAATAAAAGCAAATTACAAAAACAGTGTATGATACTTGTAACAAAAGCCAAATGGTTTGAAGTGTGTCTAAGCAGAAAATGAAGGCTCCCCTTAGCCGCAATACACTAAAGATGACCCTTGTTCACTTCATTTGCATTTTTCAACACCTATTCAAGCATGTGTGCACTCACGCCTTTTTAGAAAAAGATAACAGAATATATCTCATGTATACAAATTTTTTCCATCTTGAATTTTTTTACAGTAGCCATAGCCTTCTTTCTGTGTCAGTGCATATAGATGTTCTCATTATAAGACCTTATTCTTTTAAGCAGCTGGTTAGCATTTCATTCATTAAATATACCATAATTTATTTACTTAATCCATCATTGGTGGACAGTTAGGTGGTTTTCAATTTGAGGATATTAAAAGTATTGCTGCACTGTACATTCTTGGGTAGATTGTTTGGGGTACAGTAGTTGGAAGAATGACATTGTGGTGTAGTAGAAGGTGGTATAGTAGAGTCAGCCAACGGTGCTTTCAAATGTTTTGGACAAGTTGCTTGAATTTCCTGAGCTTCAGCTTCCAAATTTGTTAAATGGCGATAATACCAATTGTAGAAACGTGAATGTTGGAAACAATGTATGTAAAGCACCTAGCACATAGCACAGTGTTTGGCAGATATTAAGTACAAAATAAATGTTGGCTGTAAAGGATAATTAATACATTATATTGTTTCCAGGGCTTCATCTGACACTCTTTGTCCCTTTATACTACTTTTTTCTTAAACTGACTAACCAAGTAAGTTTAGTGTTCATTATTTGCTGTATTTATACAGAGGCATTTTATATATTTAATTTAAAAATCAAAGATGGAGAAAGTGATTCTTGTGAGTTTATCAGTTTGGTAATAGGTAGTATCATCCTTATTATTATTATTTTTTAGTAGTAGTAGTAGTAGTATCATCATTTTTAAAATAGCTAAACCAGAATATCGATCTGCTTCTCATTCCCCTCTCCCTGCCACAGGGTGTGTACATGGGCTGGTTAACAGCTTCTGGAAGTGCAGCACGGATTCTTGGACCCGTGTTCATCAGCCAGCTGTATACTTTCTGGGGCCCACGATGGGCATTCAGCCTTGTGTGTGGAATAGTGGTACTTACCATCCTGCTCCTGGTTGCAGTTTACAAAAGACTTGTTGCCTTTTCTGTAAGGCATGGAAGGATTCAAGAGTAACATAACTAACCCTGTGATGGAAAGTATTTGTTGTATGGGACTTCCTCTTCCAAGGCTCTGCTGAATCATTGCTATGAGTCAGTTTCCAAAACTCAGGCTGCAAATATTATATATATTGAATAACAAGACATATATTGAATAATATAGATAATTCTGTGTATAATTATGGATAGTAAGATAATATAAAAACACTGTGGTTCATAATTTCCTTATTTCAAAAAATATTCTATTATAACATCTCTTTTGGGGTTGTATGAACTTGGTTTATAAATGTGAAGTTGTACATTTAACTCAGACTGCAGAGGTGTCATTAAAATAATGAGAAAATAGGTAGTGAAACCATAAGGAGAGTTCTGTATGAATTATTTATAACAAAGAAAATGAGATTATAGAAATTGCCTAAATAGAAGTACCTCCGTTTGAAGATGTCTACTTTTTATTTATTAAAAAATGCAGTTTCTATTACCAAATTTCCTATGAAATAAAAATCATGACTCTTAAATTTTCTATTTACCATGGCCTGCCATTCTATCTGCCATTCTATAGGTCATTATTTTTAATACTACACCTTTTGTCCTATTTTAGTTCAGGATCTTACTAAGTACTAAGTTAATAGGCAAGCACAAATAATGCAAATAATACTTGAGCAATAAAGAGGAGTAAAAGATAAGATGAATTACACTATCGCTTTAATAGGATTAATTACTATTTTCTTTCAAGTACTACTAATAGTAACTTACTTTAGAAACATGAGCCAAGTGTGTTACTGTATACATATACTGGACAGTAAAATGTTTGTTAAAATTATTGGCATTTTTCAACTCCCTTAAATTCTGGAGAAAAACTATCACTTTAATTATTTGCTTTTCCCATCTCTCGGTAGTGACAGGGAAGACACAACAGTTTTCAGTCTGTGTAGCTATTCAGATTTTCAGAATTTTAAATTTGCGGGGGTCATGACGGCCCCAATCTAGTTAGGCTAATAAATATTTGAGGTAAAATTGCTTTACTCTAACAGTTTACTGAGTTTACTTGAAGTTGGCTAAATCATACTCTCTATATGTACATTTCTACCTCTACATATGTTGAATGCTTATAAGAAGAACTAGTATAGAATTATGTATATAGATAATCAGTATTACCAAAAATGCAAAAATATTTCTAAATATTTTACCAAATGTTTCCTACTCTTAGGTTTTATTTTCAAATCTCATATTAATTAAATAAACACTGTAATCTGTGCTTTTATACTATGTTTTGTTGGCTGTAGTCTTCTTTTTTTTTTTAGCTTGAACAAAGAAATTTATTTCTCACAGTTCTGGAGGCTAAGATCAAAGTTGTCAGCAGGGTTGGTTTCTTCTGGGGTCTCTCTCCTTGGACTGTAATGGGATATCTTCTTCCTGTATCTTTTGTTTGTTTGTATTTCCAGCTTTATTGTGATATAATATAACATTGTGTTGGTTAAAGGTGTACAATGCCTTGATTTGGTGAACTTATATATAGCAAATGATTACCACCATACATTAGCTAACATGTCTGTCCTATCACATAATTATTCTTTCTTTTCTTGTGGTGAGAACACAGATCTGCTCTCTTAGCAACTTTTTTTTTTTTTAAGATTTTATTTATTTGACAGAGAGAAACACAGCCAGAGAGGGAACACAAGCAAGGGGAGTGAGAGAGGGAGAAGCAGGCTTCCCGCCGAGCAGGGAGCCTGATGTGGGACTCGATCCCGGGTCTCCGGGATCATGCCCTGAGCCGAAGGCAGTCGCTTAACCAACTGAGCCACCCAGGCGCCCCTCTTAAGTATATAATACTGTATTATTAATTGTGATCACCATGCTATACAATAAATCCCCAGAACTTATTAATCTTATAACAGGAAGTTCTTTGACCAATATCTCCCCATTTCCTCCACCCATTCCCTGTCAACTACCATCCCACTTTCTGCCTCTAATAGCTCCACTCTTTTAGATTTCACATATAAGTGATATCACATAGTATTTTCCCCTCTCTGTCTGAGTGATTTCACTTAGCATAATGACCTCAAGTTCCATCCATGTTGCCACAAATGGAAGGCTCTCCTTTCTCATGGCTAAATAATATTCTACTACATACTCACATCTTCCTTATCCATTCCTCCATTGATGGATAACTAGGTTGTTTCCCTGTTTTGTCTTTTGTGAATAGTGCTGCAGTGAACATGAGAGGGCAGATATCTCTTTGAAATCCTGCCTTCATCTCCTTTGGATATATACTTTTAAGAGGGATTGCCACATCATATGGTAGTTGTTAATTTTTTGAGGAACTCTATTCTGTGTTCCACAGTAGCTGCACCAATTTACATGTCCACCAAAGTGCACAAGGGTTCCATTTTCTCCACATCCTCATCAATACATATAATTTCTTATATTTTTCATACTAGCCATTGTCATAGGTGTTAGGTGATACTTCATTATGGTTTTCATTTGCATTTCCTTCAGGATTAGTGATGTGGAACATCCTTTCATGTATCTGCTGGCCATATGTATGTCCTTTGGAAAAATGCCTTTTCAGATCTTCTGTCCATTTTTTTAATCTTTTTTTTTTTTAAGTAAGCTCAATGTGGGACTTGAACTCAAACCCCGAGATCAAGAATCATATGCTCTATGGACTGAGCCAACCAGGAGCCCCTCCTCAGCCCATTTTTAAATCAGACTATTTGGCTTTTTTGCTATTGATATTTGCTGTACTCTTATATCCAACTTCTTTAGCTCTACTAGAAAGTTTAACCTGACAAATTATTCTGGTTAAATTTTAGAAATCGTTTTTATTCATCTCCACCTTCCATAGCAAGACTGCTTCAGTTAGACTTATCAGAGCTATAGTTAGGTTTCTGGCTGTTTGGTCAAGTGCTGAGATCTCTCATCCCTGATGTTCTACAGCTCTTACAAGTCTTGCATTTTTTTGGGTAACTTCTCATCCTTAAGATTAAACAGCTTTGGTTTAGATAGTGTGTACAACACAAATAACAGTAACGGTGATGATGAAAATAATAGCATACATTTATAAAATTCTTTCCATATTGCAGGTAATGTGTAATATACAGTTTAACTTTCACAGTCATCTTATAAAGCAAAGGTACTTTGTGCTACCCATCTTACAGATAAAGGAACAGAGATACAAAGCAGTTAAGACATTTGTCTAAGTAACAGTCTGTCTGTCCTTAGATTCCACACTCTACACCACTAAATTTGTTGTGGTGGGGGAAATAGCCCAGAAAGTTGCAAGAGCAGTTAATTGTGTATTTTAGAGTTAAATTAAGTTAGATATACCAGTGATTCCTATTAGCAGAAATATTTGAAAAATGTAATTTTAACCCCACTAACTGGAGTTATTATCTTAGCAGATAATAGACTGTTGCCATGCAAGAATATGACATAGAGAAGTTTCCCAACTTTCCAAGATTTTATAATATCAAATAAAATTTAGATAAACTATAACCTTGCAAAAATGACTAACACCTTTCTTTTTATAAAGAGTGTTTTCTTTTCTGGGGGATTATACCACTACACATCTTGGCACAAAAGAAGATAAGGAAGTGACATGGGGTTGAAAACGGGGCAGAGAGATAAAGTTTGAGGAAAAAAATCACTAGTTGAGGTCTTAAGTGGGACAAGTAGAGTGTAAGTTGAAAAAGATAATAGGAGACCTTGGGGCACCTGGGTGGCTCAATTGGTTAAGTGACTGCCTTCGGCTCAGGTCATGATACCAGAGACCTGGGATCGAGTCCCACATCGGGCTCCCCGCTCGGCGGGAAGCCTGCTTCTCCCTCTCTCACTCCCCCTGCTTGTGTTCCCTCTCTGGCTGTGTTTCTCTCTGTCAAAATAAATAAAATATTTAAAAAATATATAATAGGAGACCTTAAGATATGAAAAACTACTGAAAATACTTTGTATTTCAGAAAGATAAATTTTTAAAAACCTAATCTTAAAGTGATTTTTATATTTGAAGGGACTTATAACATCACAAAGCATCTCCATGTTACCTTGCTAAGGCCTACATTTAAACTCCTCCAGTTATCTTGCCTGAAGTGGAATAGATCTGTATGTAATTTTTGTTTTGGGGAGTATAAACTATTTATCTGCATCAGCTCAAGAATAGATTAACTTATTGTGAGAAGGTATTTTTGGTACCATTTTTGGATACTACAAATTTATTTGTAATTTAATGTATTTTACATTGTGAATGTATACTTTCTAATAAAATTATTATGTATATGTATCTTAAGCCTTAAAATTATTTATTCATTGGGTGCCTGGGTGGCTCAGTCATTGGGTGTCTGCCTTCGGCTCGGGCCATGGTCGCAGAGTCCCAGAATCGAGCCCTGCCTCAGGCTCCCTATTCAATGGGAAGCCTGCTTCTCCCTCTCTCACTCCCGCTGCTTGTGTTCCCTCTCTGTCAAATAAATAAAATCTTTTAAAAAATTATTTATTTATACTTTCAATACATAATCAAGGGGTACCTTCTATGTACCAATCACCATGTCATTATTGGGAATAAAGCAGAGCAAAATACACAAGGTCCCTACCCTCATGGGACTTACATTAATTAGAGAAGTGATTATACAAATGATTATGCTTAAGGGAAGGGTGATGTGAGAGAAGTATAAGGAGCTATGGTGACTCACAGGGATCTGAACAGGAAAGTCAGGGACTGTTTGGCTAAGGATGTAATGATTAACTAAGGCCTGCTGGAGAGAATGGTTTGGACTGGTGAAGAGTGAAACAAGTTCATTTCAGGCTGAAGGCACGGCAGGTGCGAAAGTCCTGGAAGTGGTAAGATATTGGGACTTTCACAGGACTACAAATAGGTCTGAAGTGAGTATCGCGACTGAGGAAAAGTTATATTAGTTGAGGCTATAGAGGGACAACGCAAGGCCTTCTAGAACTCAGGGAGTAGGTCTGCTGTGGTAAATAGGTATTCTAACTTCAGGCATGGGTAGAGTTAGGAGTCCAAAGAATGTCATCAGGACTCTTTTCCTTTTCGTTCTACATGCTTGATTTTATATTCAGGTACTCTCCATTCTGTGGCAAGATGGGCACTGGCATCCCCAAGCTGGCAACATCTTTGTAACTCACAATTCCAAAGAAAAATGGCTCAGGCAGAAAAGGCTCAAAGTTGCCAACTTTAACTTGCATACCCATCTGTGAACTGACCAGATGGAATCCTCTACTAACCCAGGCCTGATCATGCATTCATGCTGGGAATGTAGTCGTCTGTATGTAGAAGAGACAGGAGGGGAAGAAGTGACAGCTCATCTTAATTACTTGGACTAAACAGATTTAAAACTGGATTGAGACGTTTCCACCAAAGAAAGGTCTGTTGAGCTAACAAATATATATGTTTATCCACTATGCCTACACCTCCCAACTGTTCTTACATCATTGCAGTCATAGAAAATATTGTATGCACTATTGTGGAAAGTAGATGAAGTTGCTTGTACTCAACTTCTTCAGACAACATAGACCCTACCAATCAAATCAGAAGTCTAAATGGATCAATTTTCCATTTACAGACATAACCCATTTGTGATACACCAGTGTTAGGAAGCATGGTGTTATACCACAGTAGATATTTCAGACTTTTCAGAGAAATGGGAAGGCATTTGGAGGAACATGGTCTCTAAAAAGAAACTTGCGCTCCTTGTAGAAATGGCTGATTCAGGTGTGGGGCAAAATGAACTTAAAACATCTTGTGCCAAAAAGCAAAGGAGTTATCAAGGACTAAAAATTCTTGCCAAAGAGACACGGAAGTCAAAGCGACTACTACTGGCCCAAAATGGGGCAACCAAAGCATTGAAAAAAAATGTCTGTAGTTGATTTAAACACAAAAAATATGTGAAAATCTGTGAATTCAAAATGATATTAAAAATAAGAAAGGGGTGGCTCAGTTGGCTGAATGACCAACTCTTGGTTTCACTCAGGTCATGATCTCAGGGTTGTGGGATCGAGCACCACATTGGGCTCTGTGCTCAGCAGAGTCTGCTGGAGATTGTCCCCCTCTCCCTCTGCCCCCTGCCCCTCAACTCACTTGCTTGCTCTCTCTCTCTCTCACAAATAAATAAAACCTTTTTTAAAAAATAAGAAACCCACTGATCACATTTGGAGTTTGCTAGGGCTTTAGCTCTTAATTCTGAAAACCAGAAAATAGACTCAAGCACCTATTCTGCCTTTTGCATATCAAACTTCAGGGTAATCAAATATTGATGAGGGAAAGTTATTTTCTGTAGATGAATCCAAGTTAGGGGAACGTGGGTGGCCCAATTAGTTGAATGTAAAACTCTTGATTTGGCTCAGGTCATGATCTCAGGGTCATGGAATCAAGCCCTGGGACAGGCTCCCCAGGGAGTCTGCTTGAGGATTCTCTCTCCATCTCCCTCTGCCCCTCCCCCTCAACACATTCTCTATAAAATAAATAAATGTTTAAAAAAAAAAACAAGTTAACAAATACAAAGTGAATAATAGAAAAATCTCCATTTAGCAACCTCTAGTGAAATAATAGATATGGACAACAATCATCAATGAAGGCTAAAACAACTAAGTGAAAGAGTTATTGAGGAACTTTCTAAAGGTTGAATGAAGCTGACAACACCTGAACCTACTGATTATTTTTAACATCCTTGAAAGTGGGTAAGCATTGTGTGTCTCATGATTTGATGCAGCAGGAAGTACACAGCACCACTTAAAAAGTGTTCCTGCCAAAAAAAAAAAAAATTAAACCAGATCTAATCAAGCCTAAAGGTATAAGCTACCAGTTTACAGGAAATATAGGGAATAAGCAAATTAAATATTACCTCGAGGTAATAATCACCTAAACTCAGAAAGCAATATATACTCTTATAGATAATTTCTTTAAAAAAAAGGATCAAAAAATAAAAATAAAGAGATCAAAAGTCAGAAATGAAAAGAAACATAGATCTTTTTTGCATCGTGTTTTAAATAAAACAAATGTAAATGGATACATTTGAGGCAATTGGAGAAATTTGAAACTAGAGTCAATATTAGATGATATTAAGGAATTATTGCTAATTCTGAGGTGTATAATAGTATTATAGTTATATCATAAAAGGTTATTATCCGTTAAAAGATAGATACTGAAGAATTTGATAGAAATTACATGATGTCAGGGATTTGCTTCAAAACACTCTAATGGAGAAAGGACATCAGAACAGATAAAATAAGATGGGCAAAATATTTGTTGAAATTGCATGAGAGATAGATGGAGTTTCCTTATACAGTTACATGTGTACTTTGGTGTTCTTAAATTTCCACAATTAATTTAAACTTAATAACGATCAGCTTTATATTTTAGAATGGTCTGGCTGTAGTGGGAAGTATGAACTGGAATGGGACGTAGAGGACATTTATCATGTTTGTGGTTCCTCTTCATTTCCTGACAACTCTTCTACATTCGGAGAATTTCTCACACTGAGCCTCTCCTCTTAGAAGCCAAAATTCCCATCTACCCTTGCAGCTAAAGCCTGAGCATGTGGTTTCTGGCTCACGTGAGATTTTGTAAGGAATTGAGCACAAAGAGGAAGTGGGCAACATGAGAAAAACTGACTTTTTTTTTTAATGATTTTTATTTATTTGACAGAGAGAAACATAGCCAGAGAGGGAACACAAGCAAGGGGAGTGAGAGAGGGAGAAGCAGGCTTCCCATCGAGCAGGGAGCCCGATGTGGGGCTCGACCCCGGGTCTCCAGGATCATGACCTGAGCTGAAGGCAGTTGCTTAACCAACTGAGCCACCCAGGCGCCTGAGAAAAACTGACTTTGATGAAGGAGCAAGGTCACTGGTTAAATTTTGGAGAAAGCACTGCCTGGTTCCTTAGCTTCATCAGCAAGGCTGTGAGCTCTGTGCTGAGCAGGGGTGGCACGGTAACTTTTCTGGGGCAGCTCCTACATTCAGTGACTCAGGCACTGGTCCTAACTGCAAAGCTTGAATCTCTGTCCTTCCTAGAGGTTCCATGTACTAATATCATTTAATAAATGTATTCAGCGCTTACCTAACTAGATTAAATTCTAATATTTGCAAGTAAAAACCCTAACTGATACAAGAGGCAAGAGTAGATGTTTGGAGAGAAGCAGGTTACTGTAGTAGTTAGATGAGTAATGCTGGTGACTCAGGACTAGGAACTTGGCAGTGGAACTGGGAGTTGAAAGCATGCATGCAAAATACATTTCAGAATGTATTTTGTATCAAGTTCACATCTGCTCCTCCCACTCATTCTCTCAATCTCTTTCAAATAATAAATAAATAAAATCTTTTTTTTAAAGCTCAGTAATCTTTTTTTTTTTTTTAATATTTTATTTATTTGACAGAGAGAAACACAGCCAGAGAGGGAATGCAAGCAGGGGGAGTGAGAGAGGGAGAAGCAGGCTTCCCGCCGAGCAGGAAGCCCGATGTGGGGCTCGATCCCGGGTCTCCGGGATCATGACCTGAGCCGAAGGCAGTGGCTTAACCTACTGAGCCACCCAGGCGCCCCATTAAAGCTCAGTAATCTTTTTTTTTAAAGATTTTATTTATTTATTTGACAGAGAGATCACATGTAGGCAGAGAGGCAGGCAGAGAGAGCAGAGGAAACAGATTCCCTGCTGAGCAGAGAGCCTGATGCGGGCCTCGATCCCAGGACTCTGAGATCATGACCTGAGCGGAAGGCAGAGGCTTTAACCCACTGAGCCATCCAGGCACCCAATAAATAAAATCTTAAAAAAAAATTAAGAATGACTTCCAGGATTCTGACATGGACAGCTGCAAATACAAGTACCAATTACCTGAATAGATACTGAGGAGGAACAGGATAGACCCATAAAATACAGATAGATTGACCCATAAAATACAGAAAAACTAAATATCATAAAATGAGCAGAAAAAATTATGGAATAATGGAAACTTGAAAAAGTGACATAAATCGTAATTAGAAATGAGACGATTTCTCAGTGAAATTGGAAAATAAGAGAATAGAAGATATGAAAATATTGCTGGCAAAGCTCAGGAAAGAATAAGAAATTTAAAAAATATTCTCGGGGTGCCTGGGTGGCTCAATTGGTTAAGCGACTACCTTCGGCTCAGGTCATGATCCTGGAGACCCGGGACCGAACCCCACATCAGGCTTCCTGCTCAGCGGGAAGCCTGCTTCTCCCTCTCTCACTCCCCTTGCTTGTGTTCCCTCTCTGAATGTGTTTCTCTCTGTCAAATAAATAAATAAAATATTTTAAAAATATATTCTCAACATAAAGACCAAATTAGAAGGAACACAAGAGTAAATAAGATGCCACAGATAAATTCATTAAGGGGAAAAAAAGGTAAAGGAAAATTAAAATAACAGAAATAGAGATTAAAATGGTTCTGGAGACCATGATGGATATAAAAACTAAACACAGATAACTAAGCACAGATAACTTAACATCTATTGTAGAAGTCTTTGAAGATAACCAAAGCAATGAAACAGAACAAATTCTATAAACTATTATACAAGAAAAGTTTGCTAAAACTCAAATATACAGATGAAAAGGGCATACCAAGTACCTAAAAAATTGACTCAGAATGGTCTGTCACATATTCCATTAAAAATACTGGATTATTTTGCTTAGCATAATACCATCTAGTTCCATTCACATCATTGCAAATGGCAAGCTTTCGTATTTTTGATGGCTGACTAACACAACTTCTTTATCCATTCATCTGTCAATGGACAGCTGGGCTCTTTCCATAGTTTGGCTACTGTGGACATTGCTGCTATAAACCTTGGGGTGCAGGTGCCTCTTGAGATCACTATATTTGTATCTTTGGGGTAAACACATAGTAGTGCAATTGCTGGATCATAGGATAGCTCTATTTTCAACTTTTTGAGGAAACTCCATACTTTTTCCAGAGTGGCTGCACCAGCTTGCATTCCCACCACTGAGGATTCCTTTTCTCTGCATCCTCACCAACATTTCTCATTTCCTGATTTGTTAATTTTAGCCATTCTATCCGGTGTGAGGTGGTACCTCATTATGGTTTTGATTTGTATTTCTCTGATGCCGAGTGATGCTGAGCATTTTTTGTGTGTCTGTTGGCCATTTATATGTCTTCTTTGGAGAAATGTCTGTTCATGTATTCTGCCCATTTCTTGACTGAATTATTTGCTCTTTGGCTGTTGACTTTGAGAAATCCTTTACAGATTTTGGATACTAGCCCTTTATCTGATAAGACATTTGCAAATATCTTCTCCTATTCTGTTGTTGTCTTTTGTTTTTGTGGACTCTTTACTGTGCAAAACCTTTTTTAACTGAGGGTAGGTGGCAGGGGAGGGGTAACTGGTGATGGACATCTTAAGGAGGGCTTATGTTGTAATGAGGACTGGATGTTATATACAACCAATGAATCACTGAACTCTACCTCTGAAATTAATAATACACTATATATTAATTAATTGAATTTAAATAAAATAAAATATATTTTAAAAATACTGGGTTAAAGAAAAGTCAGAGTACCTGGGTGGCCCAGTCAGTTCAGCTTCTGCCTTCAGCTTAGGTCAGGATCTCAGGGTCCTGGGATCAAGCTCTGCATTAGCCTTACTGCTCAGTGGGAAGTCTGCTTCTCTCTCTCCCTCTGCTCACCTCCCCACCTCCCTGCTTGTGCTCTTTCTCTCTCTCATGCTCTCTCAAATAAATAAATAAAATATTTAAAAAGAAAAGACAAGAAAAGCGGGCACAAGTCAAAATGGCCAGGTCATGTAGAAAGAAAAGCAAAGCAGATTGCAGTCAGAGTTTGTGATGATACTTTATGCCAGAAGTCAGTGGATTAACATATCTAAGATAAACTTTTAAAAAGGCAGTGTGAGTCACATATTTTATATTCAGTCAAGCTGACCTTCAGGTATAAAGTCCAATACTGTTATCATGAAGAGCCCAGGGAATATTGTTTTCATGAGGAGTGAACAAATTTCAAACAACCAAGATGACAAGAGACAATTCAGCATAAGGACTGTTGGTGAGCATTTTATCTATTACCTCTAGAACTAAGACTGAATGATTGAAACAAGGGTGACAGAATATTCATGATGGTCATAGGTTAAGATGATGTAGACATAGTAAAATTATCCAAAAAGTGGGGAAAAATAGAGAGAGGAGAGTAAGTGTATTATTAGCCATATTGGTTATTTATTGGAAATGGAAGGATGTTACATTTACTCTTAGAGGGAAAGAGGAATAGGGAAGAACTTATGATATAATTTCAATATTGCTCATGTTAGAGAACTAATATAGGGAGTATGTAAAATTAAGGAAATGAAGGCTATTATGAAAACATAGCAATAGAAGTAACCAGTAGAATAAGAAGGCAAGTTCCCTAAATACCAGAAATACAACAATGAAAGAGCTTATAAGAGACTGAAAATGAAACACTATACACATATATAGAAAACATAAATATATATATATAACATGAAAGAATAGCCAACACATCAGTCATATAAATAAATGCAAATTGTGGGGAGCCCTGCATTGGGCTCTCTGCCCTGTGGGAGTCTGCTTCTCCCTCTCCCTCTGCCTGTTGCTCCCCACTAGTGCTCTCTCTCTCTCTCTGTTAGATAGATAGATAGATAGATAGATAGATAGATAGATAGATAAAAATAAGCTCATCTTTTACAAGAAAAAAGATCATCTTTTTTTGCTAACAAATTCAACACTAAGCTGTGTATAAGAGACATTCTTTAAACAGATGTAGAAAGGTTAAAAATAAAATTCTAAGTAGAGATGTTCCATGCCAAGCAAATTTGAAGAAAGCAGGGGTCAACATCTTGATCTTACAAGGTGGAATTCAA
The DNA here is from genome assembly GCA_004023965.1 of Spilogale gracilis. Taxonomy (NCBI): domain Eukaryota; kingdom Metazoa; phylum Chordata; class Mammalia; order Carnivora; family Mephitidae; genus Spilogale; species Spilogale gracilis. The sequence continues at coordinate 385 of PITA01013524.1, read as the reverse complement.
GCAAAAGTGACTAAAATACCACCAAAGGATACTTTATTATTCTCAGTGTTACAATCACAAAGAAACTTATTAATATTTGTGTAATTAATAAGACATCGATAACTTTTATAAAGCCAAAACTATAAGATATGCTGTTTTGTCATAATAAAAAATGAATTAAAAAAAACTTATGAGTTAACAAATATGCCAAAAAGAAATACCTTATTAGTTACCTTTAGTGGTTTCTAGAGCACAAACTTTTTATTCTGAGAACTAGTAAATAAAGGAAAAAAATTAAGCCTTAAGCCAGCCTTTTCTGTATCTTCTTTATTTCTAGTTAGCCTAATAATCAATGATAGAAAATTCAAAAGGAATGATAAAATTGAAAATGTCACCATTTTGTAAT
>PITA01013523.1:0-57214 GCA_004023965.1 Spilogale gracilis | reverse complement strand
TGAGGGTTCTTGGTTCCTCTCACGAGTCAGACACCAGGCCCTGCCCCTGATTCTAGGCCCTTCACAGCACTGTGTGTGTGAGTGCAGGACGCTCCCCACGGAGGGGCTGCGTGCATGCTGGGGGGTGGGTCAGAGCCCGGCCCCGTGCTCCCTGCCACCGGCAGGCGACACTGTGGTGACAGGCTTTGCCCGGGCATGTCCCCACGCGTGTGGCATGCCACAGAAACGTGAGCCGTCGTCGTTCCCAGCTTTCTGCTGAGGTTAATAGCTCTCTTCGGGTTGGAATTTTTACGGAGAAAGTTGTAGGTTCGCAGGCGGTGTAGGTCACGACTCAGAGAAGTCTCTCTGTCCCCGTCCCAGCTTCCCGGGCAGCAGCAGCTGGCCAACCTGGAGCCCGTCTCCCAGCCCGGGTGTTGACAGTGATCTAGGGCCCCTCTTACACGTCTGCCCCTTTGCTTGTCCCCACGTGCACGTGTGTCTTGTTCTGTGGGTGCTCCCCACCCCCCGGCGGGCTCCCGCGGGGATCCTGAGCATTTTCAGCACGGACCCACCCACCTCGTCCCGCCCTCCCGTCTGCTGTGTGCGAGGGGCTCCGTCCCCGTCCTCCCCGCGGCCCCCGGCGGCCCTGGTGCCTGTTCTCCGGGTGTCCGCCTAGGTGGCCTCTCTCAGGACGGCCCGTTTGACCGTGTGGCCTCCGGGCCAGCCCTACGGGGGGCAAGGGGAGCCCTTGGAGCTGCAGGAGCACCGGATGGGCCTCTTCCCAACGCGCCTCCCTGATTTTCCTCTCTTCACACGCTGGACACGTGTGTACAGTGGGGAGTCCTATGGCGGGAAGAGAGTCGCGAACGGTTCCTCTCACTCTGAGCTTAGGAACCTGCACAGCCTGGGCTGCAGGTCATCTCCTGCTGCTCGCTGGGGCCTCTCCACCTCCAAGTGTCAGCGGAAGGCCTGGGGCACCGAACCGGGGACCTAGGACTGGAAATGAGACGGCGGTTGGTCGCCGCCGTGGGGTTTAAGTGGTGCGCGTGTAGGACGCGGGCTGCCTCGCTCGCCGCGCTAGCAGTGACTTTCCGTTATCCTTCCAGGCTTTTCTCTTTCCCATAGGCTTTTCCCTGGCGTGTGTGTGTGTGTGTGTGCGCGCGCGCGCGTGTGCGTGCTATTCCTCGGGTAAATGTTCAGACGTTTCCTGAGTTCCAGTAAGTACTGTCTCTGCCCCGGTCTGCCCCAGAGCCAGCCGGTAACACCAGGGCGGCCCGAGTCTCGGCATAATCAGGGTGCATGAGTGCAGCTGACCCCCTGGGGCGTGTCCCCTGCCACGGCCTCGTCTTGAGGATCGCCGGAGAGGCCCGTGGGCTGGCCACGGGAGAGCTTGGTCAGCTGGCGGATGCCACCCGCTGTTTCGGGCACGGTGCTCTGGCCTGTGTCGGTCTGTGACTCGCGCACCCTCTCTTTCCCGGACCCCTCCGTGCGTTAGCCGCCTTCGGACAAGGACGTGTGCCCCGTGTGACTCAGGTAGCAGATGTCCTCGTGTGGTTTCTGAGGCCCCATTCTAAAAAGCCAGTGCTCACCTTCCAAGTAGTCCCTGAAGCAAAGCAGCTCAACCATTGTCATTGTCATTTATTATTGATTTACTTATTTTTAAAGATGTATTTATTAGAGAGAAACAGCAAGAGAGGGAACACGAACAGGAGGAGTGGGAGGGGGAGAGGCCGGCCTCCCACTGAGCAGGGAGCCCAATGCGGGGCTCCATCCCTGGACCCCAAGATCATGACCTGAGCTAAAGGCAGATGCTTAATGGTGGAGCCACCCAGTCGCCCCCGGTCAATCATCTTTAGAGAGAAAAAAGAAACCTTCTATGGTTTAGGCTGAGCATTTGGCCCATTGACTGGGTTTGACGAAGGGGCAAACGAGAGTCTGGGTGGCTGATGATCAGAGGGAGAGAGGGAGGGAGGCACACCCACACACCCACCCACACACACACACACACACACAGGCCTTCAGCCGCTCTTGCTCTCTGCCTGCAGACCTACCAGGAGCACCTACAAGGGCAGAAGCACAAAAAGAAAGAGGCGGCCCAGAAAGCGGGCACCCAGGCCAGCGGCGGCCCGTGTGGGGCGCAGGGGAGGCCGTGCTGCGGGCTCTGTGCCGTGTGGTGCACAGGGCCGGACGCCTACGCCGCTCACATCCGGGGCGCCAGGCACCAGAAGGTAGGTGCCCTCAGGGCCCAGCAGCGGCGAGCCCCCCACCGAGGACGGAAGCTCCCGGGCCATTGCATTCCTCATGGTCTAAACGTCTCCCCTGCCCTCCCCTGCCCCCAGGACCAAGGCGCAGGAGGGCTTTGTTCCCAAACCGCAGGGGAAGCCGCTCAGGCTGGGCCTTAGGTATTCCCGTGCTTGTGCTTATAGACACAAGGGTTTGGTGTTGACGAGGTCAAACTGCGTGCTTCATTTAGGGTTCTGCTTTTTAAAAATCAAGCCAATCTGATTCAATTAATACAATTCAACCAGTAAGCTTTCATGTCGATTTTGATAGCAGCATTTCAATTGATAGGGAATGATTTAATATTCGTGTTTTTAATATCGATTACTATCTTAATATGAACGTTTTCCTGTGGTTTTAAAGTGCCTGTATTATGTCAGCTCACAGAGAAACTTGAGGGGATCCCCCGGCCGAGATAAGGTAGGGAGATCCCCACCTCTCTCCCCGGACCTGCTCTTGCCAGGCTGCAGCGGGAGATTTTGGAAAAGCAGCAACCCTTCCCAAATGGTATTGCTAAGCGGCAAGGTACTACTTGCTTAGGGGGTGTGCGCTGCCGGCAGGGGGAAAGCCTGGAGGGACACCAGCTTTGCGCCTTGTAGTTATAGGCAAGAGGATCAGGAAGGTCCCTATCTTCCCCCCTCCTTTGGCCCAGCCAGGGCAGGCTCTCAATAGCCTGAGCAAACCCACGAAGCCCACAAAGGCGAGAGTCGACTTGTGGAGAAGGGGAAGCGAGCAGGTTGAGGAGAAGTGGGGAAAGAGGTTGCACAGACCTGGTCACGCAGGGGTGCAGGCAGGAGAGCTGGGACCCGGGGTGGGGGTGCGTTCTGGGGGCCGGGAGAACATGAGGTGGCTCCAGGCAGGGGCGGGTCTGAGCTGTGAGTGTCAGAGACGGGGAGGCAGGTCTGAGTTTGTTTACCGTGAAGATGCTGCAGGTGGGGGGACAGTCCTTCGAGTAAGCGCACTGAACGGGCCCCGAAGCCGGAAGGATCTTCGAGAGGGAGTGATGCCTGGGAGCCAAGGGCATGCTGCTGGGGCTGGCATGGGACCTGCGCCCGCCCTCCTGCACGTTGCCAGCCCCATCCACCCACCAGGTGCTCTTCCTGCCTCTTGGGAAAGCCTGATGGGCCCTGAGGGGAGCCTGGGTCTCTTCCAGGTCTTGAAGCTGCACACGAGGTTAGGGAAGCCCATCCCTACCATAGAACCGGGGTCCGGGCAGTCCAGTTCGGCCCAGGCCGCCTGCACCAGCAAGCCGGCCCCACTTGCCACGAAGAGCCCCCCTACAGCTCCTGCCAAGCCCACAGCCCCTGGCAGCCCCAGCGTGTGCGCCCCAAGCAAGCCGGCGCTAACCAAGAGACCAGCGGCTCTGAAGGCCAGGAGCGCGGGTACGTGTCGCGGCCTGACAGCCATGCCTAGACTTGTTCCTCACACTGGGGTTTCAGGAGAGCGCTTGTCTCCCTCTCTTGTGGGCATGTGTGCGAGCCATCACCTCTCTGCAGATGGGCTAGGCCCTGGGTGGAGGGCGGGGACGGTGAGAGGCAGGCCCTCTCTCCCACGTTCTGGCCGCCTCTGGGCCACACCCTTGGGAAGTGCGGACAGAGCCCGATGGGCTGTGGCAGCAGGATTCGCGCCCCCGTGCTCAGGGTGGACAGAGTGGGCTCCTGGGTCCCCCACCTGCGACCCCACCTCCCCTGGGTGTGGCCTGCCTGATGGCTTGAGTGACAACAGCTAGGGTCTGTATAGACACTCCCCCTGCTGACTGCCTCGCGGCATTGCCCGCACTTGGCCTCCACGACTCTGGGCGGCTGGTTCTGTCACCAGCCCAGTTCGCAGAGGGACAGAGGTGAGGCAGGGTCCGTACCTGGCCATGGGCCACCTCATACCCGGCGGCGGTGGGATTCAGACCCAGGGCCGCCCCGGGCCGTGCTCTGCAGCACCCGGCTGCACCCAGGAAGGGGGACCAGGGTTTGTTTTGAGCCTCGGTGGCACTGTGTTTCCCAAACCAGAGAGCGGTGTGGTGACAGAGACCCATCTCCCCTCTGGGGCCCATGCCGAAGGGGGCCAGCTTGACCAGGACCCCGGGCCCACCTGGAAGAGTGGGGCGGCCACGGGCCCGCCACCAGGGCCTCCCCGTGGACGCGTGCAGATGGGCACCAAATGCTGCGTGGGCCTGGAGCTCTCAGCTGTGACCCAAGCTGGCACGAAAGTGGCCTTTCAGGACTGGGGACCAGACTGACGTCACCAGGGGGTGAATGGGCAGTGGGAGACCTTGGTTTCTGTCGCCTTCTGCCCGTCACATGAGCGGACCGGAAGCCGGCCCTGGTTTCCAGCTGGAACAGGTCATGAGCAGCCCAGCTCTTCCTTCCAGGGCCTTCTAAGCCCCAGCCAGTGGGCAGCAGGGCCCCGGAGGGCAAACGGGCACCCCCCGCCCCAGAGGGGCCCGGAGATCCGCCTGCCCAAGGAGGCTCCGCAGAAGCTTCTGGAAGCAGTGATGCGCCGCCAGTGGGCCCAGGCTACGTGGAAGAGGTAACTCTACGAGGGAGCCGCCGTGCCCTGGGCTCTCAGCGTGGCCCCTGCTCCCGCTCTGGGCTGTGGTGGAGGGCTCCCCCAGGGTTCGGGCTTCAAGCTCACGCCCCGGGTCTCCATCTGAGATGTACTCACCTGTCCACGTGCCGTGAGCCACATCTTGCGGAACCCACTGGAAGGCCCGGGCGCTGGGTTTCCGATCCTAGAAGGAAGGGCTGAGACAGACAGAGGCCCGGGATCCCTGGGCACCGGGAGCCGGCCATGGCCACCGCCCCGAAGCCCGCAGCCTGCAAGGCCTGCCTGGGACAGCTTCTAGAACCAGATTCGGAAGCCCTCTCCCCTGGCCGCTTCCGTAGTTCCCAGGCTCCCCCGCAGGGGATAAAAGGAAGCGTGAGCATTAGCGTGGCTTCTGTTTTTGTTCAACCACTCCGCATCTTCTGTTTTGTCCTGGGCAAAATCGCCACCCCCCATGGGAGTCCCGCCTGGGAAGCCCTGGCCTTTCGTAGCGGAGGAGGTGACAAGGCCCAGGGCCCGTGATGGGTGAAACTCGGGACGGAACCGAGGCAGGGCTCTGCGCCTTCGCCCGGGGCGGGAGGGGGTGTTGGTGACACGCTGTCTCCCTCCAAGCCTGCTTGGCAGTCAGGACGTCAGCGTGCAGGCCTCCCGGGACGGCTGGGTGTCCCCAAGAGGACAGGGTGCCCCTGTCAGGGGGCGGGACGCACGGCGTGGCTAGTGGCTAGTGGCTCGCTCAGCGGGATGCTGCGTCTCAGGTGCGCAACGAGGAGGGCAAGGTGATCCGGTTCTGGTGCAGCCTGTGCGAGTGCAGCTTCGGGGACGCCACGGCCGGGGACACGCACGTGTGGGGACGGCGGCACCGGCTGCAGTACAAGGTATGTGGGCCGGGGGGCGAGGCTGTTGGCCGGCGAAGGCCCCCGAGACTGTGCTGCGCTTTGTGAACCATAAAGGAAGCACCAGAAACAGTGTTCGCGGGAGAGCTTGCAACGCTGTTGAAAACGCGGATTGGAAAAACAAAACAAAAACGCAGATTGCTGGATTTCACGCAAATGGCGTTTCCTCTGAGTTAGCTTGGTTAGAAATAAGCACTTGGCATTGGCATTGGGTCTGTAGCGACCCGTCTGCGGTCAGCAACCGGTGGGGCCGAATTTCCTTCTTCCCTGGCTGCATGCGTGTCGCAGCTGTGTCCCCCCAGAAGCTCCCTGTCTGGTGCGCCCGGGTCCCTGGAGTGTTAAGGCTCTGGGGGATGGAGCCCCATTGCTGAGCCAGCCCGCAGAAGGCCAATGGGGGCTCCCCAGGGCTCCTGGCACTCATCAAAATGAAGGTCTCCCATCTCACGGCCCTTCCTGCCCTTTGCAGAAAAAAGTGAACCCCGACCTCCCGATTGCAGTGAAGCCCAGCCACAGAGCTCGGAAGCTTCTGGAGGCCAGGCTGAGGAAGCAGAGGCAGCTGACCAGGAAGCAGCTTGAGGAGATGCGGCGCTGGTAGGTGGGGGAGAGGGGTGCAGGGTCCCTGCCGGGCCACCCTCATCCTCCCGAACACCCTCTGCTCGCTTTCCGCCCGAGGACCTAGGCACTCGCCCCTGCGGTGTGGGTGGGGGACTGCCCTTGGCAGAGACGATCACGCTAAAGATCTGTGTGAGCGTCATATAATATAAACACAGGGCAGCGCAGCCCCCACGGAGCAGGGCTCTGGGTCTCTGTTCACAGGGAAGCCCTAGGTTTCCATGCACCATGACCCTGGTGTCCCCTGGCCACCTGCACATCCGTCGTGCCCTCCTCCACCCTCTGGAACAGTTTAAAAGTGTTTTCGGACGCCGTGTCTGATTGGCGGGAGATCTGGGCAGTGTCTGAGCTGGGGAACAAAGCCCAGGACAGACCCAGGGCTGCAGCTCCCCCTCCTTCCCACCCGTTGCCCTTGGCCTCTATCCTCCCAGCCCGCCTCTCCTCGGTCTCCCGGGCCCATAGTAGGCATTGGGGCAGGACACAGGTCATGGGCCCTGGGGGCCCCACTGGGCAGCGACGACCCTCTCTGGTGGTCCCAGCCTCGCTCAGCCCCAGGATGAGGCGTGCTTCTGATGCGACAAGCCCTGGGGTCCCACAGCCGTTTAGAGCAGCTTTTTCCCCTGGTTTCCCCACAGGCGTGACGAACTGTGTCGCAGGCGAGCAGAGGAGGGACCCCAGGCCCCAGATGAGCACCCTGAACCCTCACCACCTGACCAGCACTCTCCTTCTGTCATGAGCAGGCCAGGGGCCCCTCCTGGCTCACCTCTGGTGGGTGGTGGCCTTGTCTCCATGCCACAGTGCTTTCTGCAGTGGAGGCCTGGTGGGCGGGTGGCCTTCTCAGGCCATCACTAGAAGGACCTGAATCCTCCAGGAGTGAGGAACACAACTCTGAACCAAGAGCCCCGAGAGGTACCAGGGGTGGGAGCTGGCAGGGCCCGAGAGCCATAGCCCAGCGCTGTCACTGGTCACCAACAGGAACCCTGGGGCCGGGCCCTACCACCGACCTCAGGAGTTCCTTCGGCTCCCTGGCCTGGGTCACCACCTCCCTCCAGAGCCCTCAGCATCCATCTGGGCAGGCTGGGCCCGGGGTTGGATGGGAGCCTTCCGTTCCTACCTTGCTGAAGGGAAGAGCCCCACTGAGTTGGCTGCAAAGCCCTCTGGCTCTGAAATGTAAGGAATCACCAACGGGGAGCCCATAGACCCCACGCAGTCCCACATCCTCGCTGGTTCACCGCCTCATGGGTCCCCACCCTTCCTTCACCTGGCTCTCTGCTGCCCCTTGCCTGTCACCCTCAGAGCCATCAGCCTGACTCTGGGGGCTCTCCGGGGCCCCCTGCTGCATGTGCCATGCCTCAGCGGGGCTGACACTCATCGCGTCCCCTGCCCGCGGGGCCTCTGAGCCTGCCCGTGATGAGCCCGCCTTTCCCTGCAGTCTGCGCGGCGGCCAGAATCCAGTGATGACCGGCACATCTTGTATAAGCACGCCACCATCTACCCCACGGAGGAGGAGCTCCTGGCCGTGCAGAAGGCCGTCTCCCACTCGGAGCGTGCCCTCAAGCTGGTGTCCGACACGCTGGCCGAGGAGAACTCCGGAAGCCCAGGGCACGCGGGCGGTGAGCACAGGTAGTGGGGGTCACCGTCTGCTCCCCAGGCCCCGGGCTGAGCGGGGCAGGGAGGCCCCCCAGCCCGGGTGGAGGGTCGGGGGTCTGGACAGGATGTGGCAGGTGCCTCACCCTGATTGGCTTTGAGCTGTCCATGGGTCTGTCCATGGTCTCTGGGACTTCCCAGCCCGGGGCAGAACATTCCCCAAACAGACATTTCCTATCGAAGATGCGCCTGGAAATGTTCTTCCCAAAGGGTGAACTCGTCTGTTTCTCATCTGCGAAATGGAGATTAAGGGTGATTCTGACCCGTCCTCTTCCTCCAGGGGGCACCCATTCCAGTCGCTGTGGCTGTCGGGGTGGGGAGGCCCGTCCACCTGGGGTCTGGGAGAAGTCCGCTTTTCCAAGTCCTCTCTCTCTGGGTGGCTGCTTTGTCTCCCCGATGAGGGTTTGTAGGGTGCTCTAACGCGCCGTGCAGCTTTCCATCTTAGCCATGTTGGCAGGGACGGTCCGACCGCACGGGGGACACACGTGAATTGTGTGCCCATCATCACCGTCGGCCTCCAGAGCTCATTCACCCGCTAACACGGAGATCTGTCCCGTTAAATTCCGCGCGGCTCCTGCCCCGGCTCGTCCCCGCCGTTCAGCCCTTGCTGGGCACCCCATGCATGTGCAGCGGGGGTCCTGCAGCGTCCTCCCTTTGCATCCGGCCTATGCAAAGGGTTCCTTCTTATTACCAAGTGTCTGTGCCGTGGGGGGGCACACGTGTGCCCCTCGTGAGTGAGCTCCAGGGGGGTCGTCCTCATGGGACCTGCACTCCTGGCCTCAAACCTATGGCCTCGCCTAGGAGAGGGCCGGTCCTTCACCCACGCGCGGTCAGAGAAGTGGGGGAGCACTCACCCCCCCGCTGGCGCCCTCGCACAAGGTGGCAGGATCCCGTCCCAGCTTGTCGCGGTGTCATGTGTGCACGCCCACGGCGCTCAGCTCAGCGCCCGCGGATTCGCGCGGCCCGGTGACCGCGGGTCGGCCCCCACGAGGCGCGTCCCAGAGCCGCCCCTGCACGGCCCCACCTCAGCCTTGCAACATGCCACGTGCTTGGAAAAACAAAACGGGCCTCGTTCTTTAAGCTTTCACCTGTTTACGTCCCATCACGTATGCAATCCTTCCTTTATTTTTCAAAAACACGGCAACGCATTTTTTTACCCAGCATCGTAGTAAACATTTACTCAGCTGTGGCCAAGAGCGTGTTAGCACGGGGGTTTTCACTTACTGTGGGTGTTCTCGCCCGCACAAGCTGATGGAACAGCAAAGCCCCTGCGAGCGCTCAGTGCGGGTCCCTGGACCGTGGTCCCCTGTCCTATGTGACCTCCTGGAAGGGGGCTGTCCGGAAGGGCAGGAGCTGGTCCTAAACAGCGAGGGCTCCTGTTTCGACTTAAGAAAACCGCGATGCGTCATAGTCCAGCACTCCTTCAGCAGTCAGAGAAGCAGGGCCCACGGAGATCAGACTGTGGGTATGACTTGGGATCCAGATTGCTTGGATTGAGCTCTGAGTCTGAGTCTCAGACTGAGAGAGTCTCTTCGTCCACAGCATACCCCCCATCCCACCCTCTGTGCTCTGCCCTCGCTGGCCCTCCCCTAACCCCAGCCATCTTCCGTCTGCGTGTTGCTGGTGGCCTCTGGGCCCAGTCCTCTTGGGCGGTGCTGGGCTCCAGGGCACGTGGTCCAGAAACCGACAAGAAATGCATAAATGCGTGTACCTGCGTGGCTCAGTTGGCTAAGCATCTGAGTCTCCATCATCTCAGTGTTCTGAGTTCAGACCCTGCGTGGGGCTCCTTGCGTGTGAGCCCACGTAAAAAGAGAAAGAAAAGGGCACTTGGGTGGCTCAGTGAGTTGAGCATCTGCCTTCGGCTCAGGTCATGATCTCAGGGTCCTGGGATGAAGGCCCGCATAAGGCTCTGTACTCGTCAGGGAACGCTTCCTCCACTCTCTCTGCCTGCCTCTCTGCCTACTTGTGATCTCTTTCTCTCTGTCAAATAAATAAATAAAATCTTTAAAAAAAGAAGAAAGAGAGAAAGAAAGAAAGAAAGAAATCCATAAATGAATTTTAAACAGCCAGGGTCCCTCCTATCTCGAGGAGTGTCACAAAGCAAATAGTGGCAGCTCCTAGAGCCCACGGGGGACTTGGCAGACAACCCAGCGAGGGAAGCAGCCTAGTGGGGCTGGAGCACAGAGAGACCAAAGGAGGCTGTGGGCCCGGCTAGGAGAAGCTGGGGTGTCCCCGAGCTCCCCGTCTGCAGAGGGGCAGCACTGGGAAGGGACGTGGGGCAGAGGCATGGTCAGGGTCCCACTGCAGCAAGCCAGCAGGGGCTCCAGAGGGGCGAGCAGGAACGCGAGCCAGGATGCTGTAGGGCAGGGCCCGAGGGAAGAGGGCAGGCTCACGGCAGAGCCCCTGCACAGGCCTCCCAGCCAAGGAGCTGACGTGTGGGGCACAATGACCCTGGAGACGCTCAGAAGGGACACAGAGCCCAGGGTCCCTGTGGGCGGCGCCAGTTGGCTGAGCACCAGGGGCCACGGGGGTGGCTGCTGGCGGCCTTCCTGAGAATGCAGATTATCAGGAAGGAGTAACTAAGCACGTGTGGCTTGGTGGGCTTATTCCCAGGGGTGCGGGCCCATTTCACAGATGAGAAAGCCGAGGCAGAAGCCCAGCAAGAAGCCCATGAGCACACGAGCGGGGGACCCTGGTGGCAGCCTCCTCCCCTGCGAGTCTCACACATTTGCGGGCTTGTCCCCACAGCAGCCGCTCCCCCGCAGCTCGGGTCCTGAAGGGCGTGATGCGGGTCGGCCTCCTGGCTAAGGGCCTCCTGCTTCGGGGAGACAGGACGGTGCGGCTGACCCTGCTGTGCTCGCAGAAGCCCACGCGCGCCCTGCTGCGGAGCATCTCGGAGCAGCTGCCCCGGCAGCTCCCGGTAAGAGCCGTGGCTCCTGCGGGCGGCCCCCGGACGGGATGGCCTTGTTTCCAGGCGACTCAAAGAAACAAGAGACGGGGCTGTTGGACCCCGACTGGGCTGTTTTTATTTTTAAAAAAGTTGATGAGATAGGAGAGGAACTTCGAGGTTCCTTTATAAAGGGAGTCTAGAGTAAAGCTCTGAAAGGAGGAAAGCGTCCTGTCTCTGCCAATGCCCGCTTACCCGTTGCTACAGGGGTGAGTGGAGCCGAGCATGGCACATAACCCTTTGCGGTAGCGAGACCAGAACAGCCTCGGGGTCCTGTTTGGGGACCGTAGGAGGGACCTGGGCTCCTCCTCTCCGGACCGTCGTGGGACAGTCTCACCAGAGACCATGACTGGGGGAGACGTGCGTTCTGGTAGGATGGAGTGGGAGCTAGAGACCAGAGGAGGTCCTGAAAGATGGGGGAGCAGTGGTCCACGTACAAGGACCTGCATTTGTGGGAGCCTGGATCACGCTGGGCCTGAAGGCCATGTAGGCAGGTAGGCCTGCCTTCTCAGGGAAGTGGGAAGACAGGAGGGTTTTGAGAGGAGGAGTGACATACCCCCACTGGGCTGATTTAAATAGTCATTTCCATGGCTTAGTTGGTTAAATCTCACACTCTTGATACCGGCTCAGGTCGTGATCTTTGGGTCAGGGGATCGAGTCCCACAACAGGCTCCATGCTCGGTGGGGAGTCTGCTTGAGGTTCTCTCTCTCCCCGTCCCTCCTCTTCTGCTCCTCCCCACCCCCACTCTCGCAGATGAGCACACACGCTCTTTCCCTCTCGAATAAATCTTTAAATAAGTCAATAAATACCTGTTTCCTTCGCACCCATGACACAATGGTTTCCTGCTAGCTACTGCAGCTGTGCGAGCACGGCTCACATGCAGCCTCACGAAGGCAGCCCAGGCTGTGGCTAAGCTGACTGTGCCCCCCTCCCAGTGGCAGGAAGCCTTTGAACCCACAGTGTGACTCGGGCACCCGTGTGCTGGCCAGGGGAGGAAAGACAGCTTAGCAGAGGCAGAGAGCATTTCCAGGTGCGTAGAGACAGCTGCCTGGAGCTCCATGCTGCAGGGGCGCCCTGGCCGGGCGTCTGAGACTTGAAAACAAGGCAAGGGATGCCGTACGGCCTCCCCAGGCAGTGGGCACCGTCCTAAAGGGGAGGCCTTGGTTCTGAAGTCTCCCGGGACAGCCTGCCTGCAAGGGTGACCCACTCAGGGTGCCCCTCAGTGAGGGCCGGGGCCGCGCCTGGGCCCTTGTGGCAGCCGAGGGGTGGTGATCAGAGCCAGCGGGGGCCTGGGTCTTGTCTGGTGGCTGAACGCCACAGGGGTTCTTCCCGTTCTCCCCTGCTTTGCCCAAACCATGGCTTGTTCAACCCGCGAAATCATCTTGCTGTTTTCACTCAGTAGCGCCTCTGGGGTCCAACTCCACGTGCCTAGTTAAGGAGCCTCATTGTGTTGTGGAGCTGATGAACATCTCATCGCTGTTCGTCCATAACTTGAGGGGCCCTTCCATGTAGTTGGACACTCGGTCGTTTCCAGTGAGATGATAACCTCGTTCGCACGTGAGAGCTTATCCCAGGGGCAGAATTGAAGGGCAAAGGCGTGAGGCCACATGCTTTTGGTAAATATTGCCTGGTCAGCGTCCACCAACAGGACCGGCTGTGCCTCAGACTTGTTGAGGTCTGTCTTCCCAGGTGACAATGGTACCTCACTATAGTTTTAATTTGCTTCTTTCTTACCATGGGAGTAATTTGTGTCCTTATGTAAAGAGGGTCATTTATTTTTCTTTTCAGCAGGCTACCTGTTATGTTACTCATATAGTTTGTTTCTTTAATTGGATTGCTGGTCTTGTTATTGAACCATGGGCACTCTTTACATATGAAGGCCCCTACACGCAGGATCTGTTATCTGTATGCGTTGCTATGTAGGTGTGCTCCTGCAGGGTGGGGGCTATGTCTCTGTCCCTTGGAAGTTCCAGGCACCCAGCACGGGGCCCAGCACTTGACCACATCCTTGCTTCTTAGCTGGGGTGACCTGGACTCTTGTTGCATTTGTACCTCACAGATGGTGACAGAAGACAAGTATGAGGTCTCCTCTGACTCTGAAGACAACATCATCATTTCCTCCTGCGAGGAGCCCAGGATGAGGGTTGCTGTGTCCGTCACCTCGCCCCTGATGCGGGAGGACCCTTCCACGGACCAAGGTGCGGTAGGCTGTTCTCTCCCGACCCACACCCCACGCACCCTGGTGGCTGGGGGCAGCATCAGCCCGTGCGCTGGATGGGGTGGGGGCCACGGCTTTTGGGGACTCAGCTGATTCTGTGTTTGTGTCGCAGGGGCCAAGGCCTCTCGTGGGGGATGTAGGGAGGGGCTCAGGGGACTGAGGTGGGTTGACATGGCCTGAGCGAGGGGGCAGGGGGCTGGGTCAGGCCCACAGGCAGCGAGGGCCTCAAGTCACGGCCGTGTGGTGAAGGCCAGCTGTTGGGAATGCACCGCGGGCCTCTGGGAGCCGCGGAACCTCCTGGAACAGCCCGCACGCCTGTCTTCCGAACTCGTCATTCTCAAACCTTCTTCACAATTCTCTTGTCTAACGTTCTTCCTTTAAGTCAGTTCAGTTTGTTCCTTAAATTTTTTAAGAGCAGCCCCCTTGAACCGTTGGTGGACAACGTTACCGGTTGTTGTGGTCCTCTAAGAAAATAAATACAGGGGATAAAAAACATCATTAAATTCTAGCAAAAGGCCCCGCTAGGCTTTGCTCAGACGCATGAACAAGGGCAGAGTGGGCACTTGGGGAAGTGTGAGTGGTCCGAGGCTGCTGAACAGGGCTGGCCCGGGGGAACCCCACTGTGTCCCTCCCGAGGGTGTCCAGGCCCCGGCTGCCTGTCACCGGAAGGGAGCTCCGAAAGCCCCTCCTCGCAGACACACCCCTGCCGGTTCCATCTCAGCCTGGAGGAGGGAGTGGCCCGGGACATCTATGCACCAGGCACACTTGGTTCTGTTTCCTGACCTCCGTGGTCCAGGGCCTCCTGGAGCAAGGAGGGGCCGCGAGGCAGCGGTAGGAAGCAGGAAAAGGTGCCTGAGTCGCTCCCAGGCTCGGCCTTCGCCACCCATGCTGGAGCCTGTTGGAATCTGACCCACTTTCCCTCTTGTCGTGATGCCCTTGGAAGTGCCTGGAAATCCGGCTTCGTTCGTAGTTTCCCACCTGAACTGTAACGCGCTCACCACAGGAGTGAAGAGGGAGAAGATGTGCAGAAATGACTTCTCCGGTCCTTGCAGTGTCCTGGAGGAGGACGGTCTGGAGCCTTCTACCTTCCAGAGGCCCAAGGCCCAGGCTGTGTGGGAGGAGGGAGGGGAAGGGGCGCCCTGCCCACACGCCCTGTCCTTCTAGAGGGAATGCCAGTGCCTCCGACCGACCCAGGCGACATCCTGAGCCCGGAGAGAAGCCTTCAGTCCCTGGCTGCCCTCCGCCACGCCAAGTGGTTCCAGGTCAGGGGGCAGGCGGGGGGCTGTGTGGGTCCGCAGCACCGCTCGGGGTGTGGGCCTAGGGTACGGCCAGGAAGGGCAGCCGTCAGCCAGCTGGCCCGCGTCTCCCTGCCCGGCCTGAACCCGACACGGGTTTCAGGAACGTGAGCAGAGTCCTTGCTGCTCCGGGATGTGGGCTACCTCGGGCCTGAAGCCTCCGGCCGCGGCTCCCCGGAGCTCTGAATGGGGCCGGGCCGGTCGGTCTGGGCTCTTTCGGGGAGCTGACTCGCTCCCAGCTGCCTGTTGGAGGATGGCCGGCCCGTGCTGCTCCCCAGAGCCCCTCCTGGGCCCAGTTCACAACCCCGAGCATCAAGCATCAGCCCCGTTTCCCTGGGCCTCGCACATGTGGCTCCCTGAGCTGATGGTCTACTTCTTTCCGCAAAGGCTCGTGCCAGCGGCCTGCAGCCGTGTGTGATGGTCCTCAGGGTCCTCCGCGACCTCCGCCAGCGTGTGCCCGCCTGGGGGGCCCTGCCGCACTGGGTAAAGCAGCTCTGGCTGGCCTCCGCGGCCCCCCACGGCCCTCATTCTGTCTGAGACACACCTCCCCCCCCCCCCCCGGCTTCTCAATGCTGGGCTTTCCAAAAGCCTGAGCAACTGGGAAAGGTAGATGGGGTGGGGGCGTCTCACGGGTCCCTTAGGACCAGAAAGAGCCCCGCTATGGAGCATAACCGCATCTCATGGCCATCATCTTAAACCACACCTCGCAGACAGACGCACGGAGCACGCGAAGGCAAGGGTGCCCAGGACTCTGGCCTTGGCGCTGCCTGGCACGACCCCTCCCTCCTCTGAAGAAGAGACCCTCCCCTGTGGCTCTGACACCCCCTGGCCGTCAGCCCCAGAGCCCATGGGGGGAAGAGGGAGGAGACAGACGCAGGGGCACCTGTGGCCCAGAACCCCAAGTTGCCTGCCCTCTCTGGGCACCCCCACACATGCCTTTGGACTCACGCCCTGACCATGCACCTGCTGGCGGGTCTGAGTCTGTCCCTCCCTCGTTGACTTTGTGGGGAAACTTGCTTTCTGCGTGCAGTTCTGCAGACCTCGCTGTCTTCCCAGCCAGGGCCGGGCTCTTAGACAAGCAGACCCTTCCCACCCGGCCCAGCCGCCCTGGGCCTTAGCCCCAAGGGCCGTCCCCTATCCCAGCCTCCACTTCCTGCCCCGTGTCCAGCCGGGACACTGCTCTTGACGCCATCGCCTGTGGACACGGGGTCCACTCTGACGCTGTGAGGAGCCATTTGCCTATAAGTCTAGAAGCACCCCAAGAGTGTGCGAGTCCCGGTTCTGCCCGCAGGACCCGCCCAGGCGGGGTGGCTCCCTGGGGACGGGGGCATGCCACAGCAGCTCAGTGGGTCCCAGGACTCCAGCTAAATGTGCGAAGGTCCCAGAGAGCGGTTCTTTTAACCTTGGAATACTGGCTCGTGGGGTTTCTGTGCCCGGGATTTGCTGAGGAATCGAAGACGTGGGGAGTGAAGAAATCTGTGCTTAGCCAGGCCCCAGGGATCCCTGTCAGCCTCAGAAGTTCAGGGGGGGTGGGCCTGAGGGAAGGAGCTCGGGGTCCCCTGAAGACCCCGCCCAGCCCCGCACTGCTGCTCTGACTCTGGTTCGGGAGGGAGGCCAGCTGGCCCAAGGGCCCTCCTCCAAGTCACGGTGTCTCTCCTGTCCCCACCCGGCCCAGGCCATGGAGCTGCTGGCAGAGAGGGCTCTGAGCAGCGCGTCCGGGCCCCTCGGTCCTGGGGACGGCATGAGGCGTGTCCTGGAGTGTGTGGCCGCGGGGACACTCCTGGCAGGTCAGTCCCGCCAGCAGGGAGCCCAGAGCACGATAGCATGAGGTCTGCACGCACTCGGGAACCCCGTCCCAGGCAGACGGGAGGACGGGCGGGACAGAAGCACACCCCCCATGCCCCGTGGTGAGATGCTAGATGCTGAATGAGGGGTTCCCGGTCGTTCAGGATGGTAGCGGGTTAAGAGAGAGCAGAAGCCATGCAGCAGGCCCGTCTGTGCGGTCACACGGCGCGCGGGGGGCAGGGGGAACCCCGCGGCATGGCAGTCTCTCACTGGGGTGCTCTTTCCTTTGCCGCCCCCACCTCCCCTCGCCAAGATGGGCCTGGGCTCCAGGATCCCTGCGAGAGAGACCAGAGGGATGCCCTTGGGTCCATGACCCCCCAGCAGCGTGAAGACATCACGGCCAGCGCCCAGGTAGGACAGCTGGCCCCTGTGATCTTGGGGGGGGGTGGGTGGTGGCCCCCGTCCCCTCTCCTCCCTTCTGCAGAGATGGGCGGCCGAGGGGTGACAGGATTGCTCTGGGGTGGGCCGGCTCAGGACTGAAGCTGCCGCAGGGAGGGGGCGCGTACCCGGGGCCTCGCTGGCTGGGACCTTCCTGGGCGCCCCGAGGCCCCCCGCCCCGTGGGGTGCCAGCACCCAGCCATGGCCTCCAGCGCGACTGGCCCAGCCAGCCCCCCCACTGCGGATTCCGTTTTGGCGACTTTCCAAGTTCTCCGAGCAGCCTGGAATCCACAGGGAGCCTGGCGGTTATGACTTGCTCTGAACAGGAAGCCCCAGGTTCCTGGGTTTGGGGTCCACATAGAGAGGCTGGCAGGGGCTGGTGCCCGAGGGGCGTCCTGGCAGCGTCCTGCCCTCCGCTGGCCCCAGCAAGCCCCCCACCCCTCTTCATGCCTGACTGTGCCCAGGTCGCAGGAAGCATGTTGCCGAGTCTGCACATGGAGCCCCTGCGTCCGCCTTGTGGGGTGCCATGCGCAGGGGGAGGGGGCGCTGACCCGCTGTCTGCCCCCAGCATGCCCTGCGCTTGCTGGCATTCCGGCAGGTCTACGCGGTCCTAGGCATGGAGCCTCTGCCGCCCCCCAGAAGCAGGCCGGGGCCACGTTTCCGCAAGAGGCTGTGGGAGGCAGGTGCAGCCCCCGAGGACGACGTCCAGAGGAAGCAGGGCCGGCAGGGCGGAGAGGGGCCCACGTGAGCAGCCTCACCCCTGCATGTGATTCCCTGGATTCACCCTGATGTTGGAGCATCGTGCTTTTCTTTCCAGGAACGCTCCGTGGGTTTCTTTAAAAACACTTGTATTTCAGGTCTCAGTGAAACCCCATTCTCGGGGAATGCGAGCCGCCTGGGGCCGCCCTGTCCCCGCCCCGAGGGCCCTGCGTGATGTTCCTCACTAGCTCTCCACTCACCCCGTGGCCTGCTAGGGTGTGGGTTTCCGAAGCCTTTGCATCCTGCAGCGGCTCGTGGACTTGAAATCCTGTGGATGGGCCTTCTCGGCTGGGGAGGCAGGCCAGGGAGAGCTGGGGGGCCGGGGCCTGAGGGCACAGGCAGGCCAGGAGCACCCTCTCTGGACCCTGGCCTGGAGACCCCAGCCGCCAGAGGTCTGCAGGGCCTGAGCCGAGTGGTGGTGAGGACGCAGGCTGGGTGCTCCCCTCGGCCCCCAGAGACATCTGTGACCCAGTCTGCCTGACCCCATACCGCCGAGTGCCTTCTAACGCTGCTGTCACTTCCCGTTCAGGCCTGGGCTTTGCCCTCATTCCCACTCGGGTGCAGCCTGTGTGGACCCAGGGCCTGGACTGGTGGGTGTGGGGCATCCCAGCCCAGCCGCTGCCCCGATGCAGCCAGACTCCCTCTTTGCCGGGGCATTTTGCCCAGTGGCCCTGAAGGAGAAAAGTCCATCTGGGGTCGACCGATCCCTTCCATTTCGTTTCTGTGTTCAGGGGATAGCCAGAGTGTGACTTTGTGTCTCGTGTGCCCCTAGCTACCCGAGAGTCTGCAGGGGGCGGGGAGTAAAGAAATCATGTCTCTTGGTGTGGACTGTGCGGTCTTTCCCTCGGCTACAGCTGCACGCGGGGCCCTCCTGCCACGCCCTCAGGGCTCCGAGCAGGTGCCCCTGACCTGCCAGCACCTCTCCCTGGGACTCAGGCTGCAGTAACAGGACAAGTCCGAGGTGCTGGCATTGCCGGAGGCTGTGCCCCAACATGTGGGTCCCTCGGGCACTCCCCACACCAGGGTGCCCTGAGAAGCCTTCATCTTGCACGTGCCCCCCAGCTGTTCAAGAAACCCATTTTGGGGGCGCCTGGGTGGCTTGGTGGGTTAGGCCTCTGCCTTCGGCTCGGGTCATGATCCTAGGGTCCTGGGATCAAGGTCCACATAGGGCTCCCTGCTCGGCAGGGAGTCTGCTTCCTCCTCTCTCTGCCTGCCTCTCTGCTTGCTTGTGATCTCTCTCTGTCAAATAAATAAATAAAATCTTAAAAAAAAAAAAAGAAAAAGAAACCCATTTTGGTCTGGTCCCAGAAATGAACAGTGGGGCCACGAGCGAAAAGGTTGGGGGTCTGGAGGGCTTCCTGGAGGAGGAGGTATTTAGCTGAGTTGGGGTTGGGGTCTTTCTGCCTGCAGGGCCCCTACCAAAGGTTCCCTAGAGGTTTTCGAGATTCTCATTGCAAGCCTCAGGAGGAAAAGCGGGGGTTCACACGGGAGGCTTGGTCTCGGGCTGAGCTTCTGACAGCTTCAGGCCCCCAGGGTGTGCCCAGGCGATGGCGCAGGCAGCAGGGAGGGGAGCAGAGGGGAGGAGGCACGGGCGTCTGAGAGGAGCGGCATGTGTCAGAGCATGGGTGGGCACACAGACCAGGGCTGAGAGACGCCAGGACGCCGTTCTCAGAGCGGGGCCGAGGGACCATCAGCCTCTCTGGCCAACGAGGCCCAGCCTCGTAGTAACAGGCCTGTTATCTGCTGGAAACCGGAAGCAGCCAGCCCCTGCCTAACCACTACTATCTCCCCGGGAGGGCAGGCCACTCTCCTCTGCCTCTGGGGCCCCTTCCTGGGGCGAGCGCCCCCCTGCCTCTTGTGGGCAGTCTTACAGCACAGCACCTAGGAGTCAGAGCCAGCCCCTCAGCGGGTCCTGGCCGCAGCCAGGGATGGAGCACGGGGGAGGGTCCCGTCCACATTCTCCGCTTCCTGCAGCAGAGCTGCACCCCGCCCCCCCCACATGCATTCAACCAGCTCCCCAGGCTCATCACCACCACTGGGGAGTCCTCCTGGGTTTCTTTGTGCTCTAGTTCAAGCCATCAGGAAGTCCTGTTGGCCCCACTTCTGCCTGCCATCACAGTGGCCCACTGTGACTTCAATCCTCCTGCAGTAGGAGCTCAGGATAGAACCTCAGATCCCGACAAAGCCCCGCAGAAGCCCACGGCCCCCCTCTGCCTCTGTAACTCCACTTCAGACCCACCAGCCTCTGCTGTCCCAGACTAGGCAGACCTGTTCTCACCCAGGGCCTTTGCACATGCTGTTCCCACTACCTGGTAAGCTCTTCCCTGACCTATAGACCAGCGACGTCTCCCTTCCCTTGGGCCTTAGTCCAGATGTCACGTCCTCAAGGCCTCCTTGAGCACCTCTCCTCCTCACCTAACATATCCGCTTTCTGTACGCCTCACATCACCGATCGCAATCACGAGTTCCCCGCCTTCCCCGCCGGGACGTGAATTCTCTGTGGGCAGAGTGCGTCCACTTTGCTCACACGGCATTCCCAGGTCTAGAACAGACGGAGCACGTAGTAGTCGCCCAATAAATGTGTTAAGTGTTGGAAGCCATGCTCTGGCACCCGGAGACGAGTCTCACTGTCAGGGGAATGCGCCTTCTGGCTGGGAGGACGCCGTTTGTTGTCATCCCGGGAGACTGTTGGAATGGTTTGGGCAGAAAGCTTCAGCCGAGGCAGGGACAACAGGACGAAGGGAAGGGAGGGTGGCTATGGCTTCCCGGGCGAGGGCTTGGCAGCTGTCACCATCATAGCTGCACCTGTCCCCGCGCAGTTCTTGGCAGGGGCAGCTCTGGGAAAGCCGATAGCCCACTGTTTGCTGGTCCCACCCCTGGCTCTGGGGAAGACGATAGCATCTTCACGACCAGGTGGTCTGAAACCAGCCCTGTGGACAGGGAGTTAAATCTTTCCCCTCTAACAACTCTAAAAGAATCAAGCAGCTGGGTAGCGGAGGCTTGGGCCCATATGGATGAAGCGTCTGGGAAACAGCTCCCCACGAGCCCGAAGAGCGGTCGCTTTTGATCTGCCCTCCCCAGCGGTCCTCCCAGCAGCAGAGGACCCCCAGAGCAAGCCGGTGGCGGGCAGGCAGACGCGAGACCCGGGGGGGACCAGGTGCCTGAGAAGCCGCCCTAGACCTCCGGCTGCAGGATGTTGGCCGGTGAGCCAGGTTGCTTGGAGACGGCAGTGAGCGTGGGAGGGATGACGCGGGCAGTGTGGGCAGGGCTGGAGCGGAGCCTGGCAGGCGGTCCACGGGAGACAAAAATGGAAGGGCAGACCTGCCAACTCCCTCCCAAGTCACTGGTAACAGCCGACAGCCCAGCCGGGAAGACCCACCGGGTCCCTGGTCCCAAGTAAGTCCCGCCTGCTGGTTGAGGGCGCATCTCCAAAGGCTTGGCCGCTCAGGACGGCCTGTGGGGCGGGGGGTGCTGGCTTCACGGTCTCCCTGGCCGCCTGTGAGCTTGGCTGCTGGGAAAAGAAGATGTTCCAGGTAAGCAGAGTCAGACTTGCCGAGGGGACAAGCCAGAGGACCGTGTGCTTCTCCTGAGGGGGCCAAGGCGGCGTGGGCTAGGGTTGAGGAGCAAGCCAGGGCCCTGCTTATGTGTGCTCCAGGACTGCCAAAAAAAGAAAAGAAAAGAAGGGGAAACACGGAGGTGTCTGCGTGCTCACATCCCCAGCAGCGCCTCCCACAGCGACCAAAGAGTGGACACCAGCCGGGTGCCCATCAACAGGTGAGTGGACACACACGGCGCGGCCTGTCCCCATGCGGGAACACGACCCAGCCTCAGGAAGGAAGGGACCCTGACCCCCGCCACGACGTGGACGGACCCCGAGGACACGGGGCTCAGCGAGAGGACCCAGACCCAGAAGGACACGTCCCGCAGGGCCCCAGTCCCAGGAGGGCCCCGGAGGAGTCCCGTCCACAGAGACAGAGAGGACACGGTGGGAGCCGGGGCTGGGGCGGGGGCTGGGGAGTCCGTGCTTCCTGGGGACAGAGTCTCTATTTGGGCAGATGGAAAGTTCTGGAAGCAGATGGTGGGGGTGGTCATCAACAGTGTGAGTGAGCTGCACGCCACCAAGTGCGCCCAGAAGCGGTTATGATGGTAAAGATGGTGAGCTTTATATCTGCTTTTACACGAATGAGCTTGAGTGCATTGGGTCTAGGAGAAGATCTCTCTATGTTTGGGATTCCCACTGTTCTTCCCTTGATGCTGTCACAGCTTGGATTGTTCGGGTGTTTTCAGTGTGCTCAGATACTTTGTCTAATTCAATCCCTTCTGTAGATCTTACGACACAATTTTTAAAATCGTGGCAGTGTGCACATAACGTAAAACTTTCCGCTTCATTTCCAAGCCTACAACTCAGTGGTTTTTGGTATTTTTGCAGAGGTGTGCAAGCATTACCACTATCTCATTCCGGAACATTCCACCATCCCAAAAGGGAAGCCTCACCCCCATCTGTATTCGCCCCCACTCCCCAACCTGGCATCCTTCCCGGCCGTGGAGCAGCCTGGTCTGGGCGTGTCCCACACGTGGACCCCCACCCCGTGGGGCCTTCTGTGTCTGGTTCCCTCCCTGAGCGCCGTGGGCTCGGGGTCCGTCCCCGGGACGGCGCGTGCGGGCGCCTCCTCACTCCTGCTCGCGGCTGATATTCCCGTGTGTGACGGCCCACATCTTATTCACTCATCCGTCGATGGACATTTGAGTTCTTTCCACTTTTTTGGCTACTATGAAGAGAGGTGATTTTTAACAGGTGCATCATATTCCATAAAAGGAACGCACCTTAATCCGCTTAGCCATCCCCTACTGCTGGACACTTGATTGTTTTCAAATTAGAAACGACAGCGTGGCGAACATGTCCTTGTACAGTTGGGGTTCTGTGTCTCCCATAGGTGTCCGAAAATGGAACCTTCTCCGTGAAAGGACACAGGCATGCTAAGGCATCTGAAACTCCCGTGGGCAAGATTACATTCCATCAGAGCGTGGCCGGTCTTCCTCTCGTTGTGAACGAAAGAGCCCCATTCTCTGCCCCCAAGTCAGGACTGTGTCTTATTTCCAAAATATCTCCCTTGGCATGGACCGAAATGGAATCGTTTGATTTCCTTCTGTGATGTCGTCTGTCACACGGCTCTTCTCTCATTTTCTCAGTTATGCAACACGTGTTTATGGGACACCATGGGTCACACGCCATGGGTCGTCATTCCTGTGTTTTCTGCAGGTCTGCCACCGGGAGTGAGGAGACGTATTCGATATTCAATCAGCAAGCACTCAGAGCCTTCCCTGGGAGGACCGAAAGGTGGATCAGAAGCTGTCACTCCCTGCCTAAGGGTGACTCCAGACTTTAGTATCAGCGTGGTCCTTGACCGTATGAGCTGGGGGGTGGGGTGGTCTCAGGACAGCTCACTCCGCCTCCCTGAGCCTCTCTAAAGCTTAAAACTAGTAGCACCAACCTTGCAGAGCTAGGGGAGAACTCAGCAATAAAATACACTTTTGCACACTTGCTGCCATAAAGATTCCGCCTCAGGGACACAGGTGTGGTGGAGGGCAGGGGTGAGGTTGGAAACTGATAATCGCGATGAAAGTCGCGCTAAGGAATAGTGGCCCCTTCAGCTCTGTTGCTGCTGTTTGGGGCTCCTTTACAGCGGCCAGTGCCTCACACTCAAGCCCGAGCAAAACCGCCGGGGGCTGGCTCTTGTCACCACGGCAGCACCTGCCTCATAGATCCTAGTTAGTGAGAGGTTAAAACCCAAAAAAGGAGAGGAAAGCAACTGGAGGAAGGAGACAGAACAGAAGAAGCAGTTGGAGAGAAACCCTTCTGCAGGTTATCCTCGGAGAGCTTGTAGAAGACGCAGTGGACGGGAAGCAGCTCTACATTTGTCTTTTTTTTTTTTTTTTTAAGATTTTATTTATTTGACAGAGAGAAACACAGCCAGAGAGGGAACACAAGCAGGGGGAGTGAGAGAGGGAGAAGCAGGCTTCCCGCCCGGCAGGGAGCCCGATGTGGGACTCGATCCCAGGTCTCCGGGATCATGACCTGAGCCGGAAGGCAGTCACTTAACCAACTGAGCCACGCAGGCGCCCCTACATTTGTCTTTTTATTTTATTTTTATTTATTTATTTATTTTTAAAGATTTTATTTCTTTATTTGACAGAGAGAAACACAGCCAGAGAGGGAACACAAGCAGAGGGACTGAGAGACGGAGAAGCAGGCTTCCCGCCGAAGCGAGAAGCCTGATATGGGGCTCGATCCCGGGTCTCCAGGATCATGACCTGAGCCGAAGGCAGCCGCCCAACCAACTGAGCCACCCAGGCGCCCCTACATTTGTCTTTTTAAAAAAGAACATTCCAGCGGCACCCGGCTCACTCAGTTGATGGACCATGTGACTCTTGATCTTGGGGAATTTAGTTCAAGCCCCACATTGGGCGTAGAGATGAGTTAAAAATAAAAATATTGGGGCGCCTGGGTGGCTCAGTTGGTTAAGCGACTGCCTTCGGCTCAGGTCATGATCCCGGAGACCCAGGATCGAGTCCCACATCGGGCTCCCTGCTCGGCGGGAAGCCTGCTTCTCCCTCTCTCACTCCCCCTGCTTGTGTTCCCTCTCTGTGTGTTTCTCTCTTTCAAATAAATAAAATCTTTAAAAAAAAATAAAAATATTGAAAAAAAAGGAAGGAAAAAGAAGATTCAAAGAACTAGAAAGAGCTCTTGGAAATTAAAAACCCGATAGTCAAAATGGAAACGTTGACAGACTTGGAATAAAAAGGAGAATGAGAAGACAAAAAGAAAAAAAGTGGGCAAGAAAATGAGAATATCAGCCCAAGAAGCCCAATATATGACAGAGGAGAGACACCAAAGTGAAAGGAATCACCAGGGATGTCATTTGAGAAGGTTTGCCAGGAATGGAAGGCATGACACAGCCCACTAACTGCCCAGCACAACAGGTTAAAAAAAAAAAAAAGGACCCACACCAAAACCACACTTTGAAAGTGCAGGATGTGGTGAATGAGGAGATTCTACAAGTGCCCAAAGAGAGAGAAAACAGTGTGACGAGCAGTGAGGAAACCAGATAACTTCCGGTTGTTCAACTGCCCAAGACCAGAAGCTGGGAGACACAAGGCAAGGGAAATTAGCCACCACCCAGCACAGGGTTCTCGGCCACACCACCAATCACACAGGAGCGTGGAAGGAAAGTACCTCCTCTGGAAATGCCTAAAGGGTGCACATTCCCAAAACGTGGGCACAGACCAAGAAACAGGGAGACCTGGACCCCAGAAACAGGAAAAAGTGAAGGGCCAGGGGTACAGCTGGGCTGCAGCTGGCCCTGAGTGGACGAGGTTGTTCCATTGGAAAGCCTGGAGGAAAGAGAGTGTCATAGATACAAAAACAAAGGCAATTACTAACTTCAGGAAAATAATAAACAAGTCCTAGAAAATAAAAGTGTTCCATACTGTATATTGCTCCACTGTGAATAACTTACGTAATAACCTAAGAGACTCCTGGGTGCCAAGCTGCAGAGATGAAGGATTGACCAAGGCAGAGACAGTCCCTACCTTTGTTCACGGAATATATGTTTTGTCAAGGGGGCCGAGGCAAGTCAGGAGGGCAGTCAACAAGGATGAGTAAGACCGGGTCACAGGCAGTGACCTGGACTCAGATGGTGGGTGGCCATTATGGGTGGTCAGTAAGGGTCTCTTGGAGGAGCCAGTGAGTGAAGAATGGCCCAGCAGACCATGTCTCCAGTTGCAGAATGAGTGATGCGGCAGTTTTCCTCGAAAGAGCAGCGTGTTCTTCCACTGAATCCCCAAGTCCCCTGGCAGGGAGGAGAAAGCTAAATTTAAAGGTGTACTAATTGGGGCAGTCTGATCTGGGTGCACGCTCCAGCGGAGGATCCACGGGGGGCCAGGCAGCTCAGCTGTTCCCACATCCGGCCGCAGTTGGCTTGCCTCACGGGCCCTTTAGAAAACTCTTTGGGGGTCTGTCATATACCCAGCATCAGAGACCTAGGTGAAAAGTGAAGGCTGCCACTTTCTGTGTTCTGGGGTGGGGGGAGCCACAGAACCCTCTGAGCCTCAGTTTTCACATCCGTGGAATGAGTACAATGAAAGTGCCCCCTTCACACATGTTCGTCACTGCTCACTACATCTCCCTTCCCCAGTATTCACTGGCTTAAGAATATGTTCTAAGCGTCTCCTGTGTCCCAGGTATGGAGGCCATGGCAATGAACGACGCTCTTCAAAATCCCTGGCCTTGGGGAGCCGATGTCCTAGAGAGTGTGCAACCAGTAAACAAGAAAAAGAAGCAAAATATGTGGTCAGTTAGACCATGGTAGCTCTCCAGAGCTACAAGGGGAGGGGATAGGAAGTATCAGCAGGTTGAAATATTCTGTAGGGTGCTGGGATGTTGGGTAGGTCTGAGGAAGTGTCCCAGGCAGAAGGCACAACTGATGCAAAGGCCCTGAGGTGGGAAGGGGCCTGGGAGCTTTGAGGAAGCTTCCTTGGCTCCTGCTATAAAGACTACATTTCCCAGCTTCCCCTGCTACTAGATTTGGCCGTGAGGGCAAGTTCTACCCAATGGAATGAAGCAAGATGTCCCGTGCATCCTCCAGGAAGAGTCCTTAAAAGGAAGAGGTGTATCTTTTTCTCCCAACTTCCTGCTTCCTGTTGGCTAGAATGTAGATGGGAGGGCAGGAGCTTGAGCAACCACACTAGCTCAAGAGATGCAAGTTCTGTGCTGATGAAGCCTCGGTTCCTGACGCTGCCCAGGAGTGCATCCCTCAGAGATTAATTTCTATCTAATTCAAGCCTCTAGCACTTGGGATCTTCCATCCCTGTGTAGCCAGTCCTGCTAACTGATACATTATGTAAAGTGCATTCTTATACGACTCCCTCTGTTCGTTGCCTACGCTGATTTTCATATCAGAAGAAGAATAAGAAATGTGCCCTTTGAGAAGTTTACAACCCCATTGAGTGAGTCCGCACCCCTGATGTATAGGCCCCAGCCAGCTGTGTGACCATAGACTAGTTGTTCTGCCTCTCGGAAGCTAAGCCGCTCCAATTCTACAATGAGAGGATTGCTTCCCCCAACATCGCCGGGAGTTTGGAGAGTGGGGGGTTATACAAAGGACAACAGTCAAAATAGGAGAAAGGTAAGATGGGAAGAACAGTGAGATTTGAATAAACATGGAAAGGTGTTCAGGAGGGAAAGGAGGTGGGTCCCTCAGGCACCTGCGGATCCAAAGGATGGAGGGCAGATTTATCGGATCTCGGCAGGGGATGCCCAGGAGACGCGGCTTCCTAGCTGGGGTTAGGCTCATCTAATCTGACTCACCAACTCCTCATCCTAGAGTCTGTCCATTTCGACTTGCCACTTCTGGCCCCATTTTCTTTTCTTTTTTTTTTTTTTTGTCTTTTTCTTTTTTAAAAAAGATTTTATTTATTTATTTGACAGAGAGATCACAAGTAGGCAGAGAGGCAGGCAGAGAGAGGAAGCAGGCTCCCTGCCGAGCAGAGAGCCCCATGCGGGCCTCGATCCCAGGACCCTGAGATCATGACCTGAGCCGAAGGCAGAGGTTTTAACCACTGAGCCACCCAGGCGCCCTGGCCCGATTTTCAATATAAGGATTCTTTTTGCTTACGTGTGGCAGAATCCCTCTTCAGAAGCAACCAAAAAGCAACGAGTGGCTTCCAACACTGGTCATAGCATAAACTCGAGCCATGGTGGCATCTAAGAATTTGAATTCTTCCTGCAGGATTCAGTCCCTGCTTTCTTTTTGACGGACGATGTTAGGGTTCAAAGCCAAAGGCCGAGAAGGAATTCTTGAGACATCATTGGGGCAAAAAGGTGGTTTTATTAAAGCCCTGGGACAGGACCCCGGGGATAGGAAGAGCTGCGCTGGGGTCAGGAGGAGTGGCCCATTATATGCTTTCAAGTTGGGAAGGGGTTAGGGATAGTGTAAGCCTCCCAAGTATTCTGGGATCCTGAGAATGTAGCTATTGTTGGGAAAGTTCATTTATTACTGTTTAGTGAACCCTGAGTCATGGAACCCTTCAAATAGATATCAGTGGGTCTTGGGGGATGCTTGCCAACATATATCTTGGGGTGGGAGTAGAGATAAAGGAAGTTTCCGAAGGAATTTTTATATGTCAGAGTAGGCTTACAGGGTCCTGGGGTCGGGCTAGGATTGTCTTTTGCCCTTAGCGAAGTCTTCATATGGCGGCAGCTGGGTCCCTTGAGGAACGTCTCTCCTGTTTCAAGGACTTGTCCAGGGGCTGTACGTAGTAAGGCTATTGAATAATGTCTCTTCTGCCTTTGTTTCCCACGTCACTGGCAGTGGCCTCCTTCCCGGGCAGGCTGATGGGCTCGGTCACCAAGACCAGGTCACAGCCATCACACAGTGAGGCAAGAGAGCTGGTGTCCCCAGCGAGGCGTCTCGGCAGGGCACAGAAGCAGGCTCTGGCTCTGAGAAGGGCGGGGGCATCGAGAAGGCTTCATAAAAACAGTGCCGTTCGAGTTGGGCATGGGCTGGAGATGCCGAGAGGGCAAGGGGGAAGGGCGTTCCAGGCAGAAGGGACAGCCGGCCCCAAAGGACGCAAACTCCTGCGGTTCCGAGTTGCCAGACCGTTGGGCGCTTTGTGGGACCACGCCAGCGAAGCCAGTTGTGAGCTAAAGGGGAAGAGCGAGGAATGGCGGACTGCGCGTTTTAGGCAGCCGGGAGCTATGGGAGGATTTAGAGCCTGGGAGGGTCACCGTCGCATTTTCATCACTAGTCATGCGGTGCAAGGTGATGGTAGCAAGGAGAAAATGTGGGGGCAGCTGGGGAACCGGGGAGGGGCTTCTGTGTTCCCTGCCCGCGGGTGGCCTGGGGCGTCGGAGAATTCCTGGAGAATTCCTGGAATCAAGTCGACAGGATAGTAATCTGGAGGCTGCGGACGCCGGGACTGGGTCCTTCTGGAGTTCAGTCTGAGCGTGTGGCTGCTAACTGGGCTCAGGCTGGTAGAAGGAAGGGGAAAGTCCCCCCTGCTCCTGGGAGGAGGAGAAACTGGGGTTGCCACCTCTGGGACGACAATACCCATCAGGTCTTTGAGATTCCAAGTGGCCAATTCTTGAATGCCTTCAGGAGTGGGGAGATCACCCTTTATGTAGCTCTGGCCCAGTCAACCACCGTCTTAAACCTGTCTCCCTAGAGTCAGGTACAGCTCAGGGTCTCGGGCCCATATGCTGAGGGGGCGGCCCCCGCACCGCAGATTAACCCTTGGAGATTTGGGAACCTGGCGCTGTCCACTCAAGTCTGCAGGTCTGTCCCTCTCCAGTGGTTCCTCGGATCCCTCCTTCTGGGGCAGGGCCTTCCAGAGTATGGGACGAGGATCCCCGGGGACCTGAGGAAGATGTAGCTCCTACTCAGACGCTCAGTATTAATTCACAGGGGAGCAAATCAGCCCCTTTCAACCCTCTCCCCATCTCCCTGACTGCATCAAGGAGAAAGTCTCGCTGGAGCTATGCTAGGGCCTCTTAGGATCTTGTTTAAGATCCTAAGGCAGGCTCCTGTCCTTGCTGAGCGGAGAGCAGGCAAACCGCTATCGTGGGACCTCTGGCTGCAGTTCCTGGTCTGAAGCTACTGGTGTTACAGGGTTTCCTGTGGCTACTTTCATGTTTCTATTTCAGGCAAGTGGTGGCCCATCACCCAGCTGAATGCTGGGGACCCAGGGAGGGGGTCACCGTAATTGGTGATGTCGGCTGGCAGAGAGAGTCCCCAGCCCTGGGTCCCCAGCAGTGCCTGTGGCTGGGAGATGTGGCTGTATCCGGGACTCCCCTGCCGGCCACCTTCTCCCCACTGCCCTGGCTGGCGATAATCTGGGGCTGCTTGGAGGGTCCTCTTCTGGAACTTTCCCCATGGCCTTATTCTCTCCAGTATAACATGAGAGGAGAGGACCATGCCCTTTGTGTTGAGTCACATGGTGGTGGTGGCTTTCGACAACTGTTGATTCTAGAACCTTGATACATACAATTTCCTAGTTTTTGTTCTAGAATATTCTATCATAGGGATATTTTGCAATCTGTAACCGGGCCTCTATTCTGAGAACTCACATGATGCCTTGGAGGGCAGACATTTAGCCTCTGGGGCTGACAGATGAGTAAACGGGACTCAGGATCCCTGGGTGTCATGGCTCTTCACCCTCCTCCCACAGTGACATCCTTGTCCGACAGACCCATCCAGTAGAAGCTGAGCCATTGCTGGGCCGCGCAGGGGTGGGGTGGGGGTGGGGGCGAGCGTGGGGTGCTCAGCAAGTGCTCATCGAGTCGTTGTCTGAGGTGAAGGCGCCCTGCCGGCCCTACAACCCCAGGCACAGCTGGGCTGACCGGGGCAGGCTCCACCAGGAGGCCTCCGGTTCCACACGACCTTTTTTTTTTTTTTCCGGAGCCCCCATGTCCCCCTGATGCTGCCGGAGATCCCAACAATCCTGATGACCAATGACATTCTTGAGCAATTGCTTTGCGCCAGACGCCAACAACCTTGGCAGAGTAGGTGAGTGAGAAGGGCGTTGGCATCGCAGTCCCAAGGGTCCGATGCAGAGTGTGGGCTCTGAGGCTTGCTTATTGCCCCACACGGCCGGCTCACTCCCCCATTCCCCCCAACTCCCCCGCCCCGTGCGCAGCACCGGCTCCGCGCTCCAAGGCCTCCGTTCCCCAGGGTGGGCGGGGTGCGCGCCCCGCGGCACGGTGCCCGGGAGCGGCGGGGAGCAGCCCAGCGCCCCGGCCCCCGCCCGGGCGCCGCGGGAGGCGCCGGGGACCTCGGGGGCGGGGCGGGGAGGGGCCGGCGGCGGCGGCGGCGCGCGGAGCAGACCGCAGTGCGGCCGGCGCTAGGACCTGCGGGGGCCTCCCGGGCCGCGGCGCCTCCCGCTCCCCGCTCCCCCAGCCCTCCTCCCCCCACCCCAAAATGAAGAAACCGAGCAACTTGTTCCAAGTTCTGCAGCCAGGGCTGCCTCGGGTTACGCAGCCAGCGCGCGGGGGCCCTCCTGGGTGTGGGCACGGGGCGCGGCCCGGGGGCGCCCCCTGAGCAGGTGAGCGCGGTGGTGGGGGCTGGGGGCAGGTGGTGGTAGGGGGAGAGGCCGCGGGGCCGTGCCGGGACGTAGGGGGAGGAACCCCAAGGGCTCCGGGGGCGTCCCGGGCGTGCGGTGGAGGGGCCGGCGCGCGCGGCGGGGACGCGGCTGGGGCAGCGGGTGGTTAGAGACCATTGGGCGCAGGGTGGGGGTATTTTTCTGGGCGCGAGTGTGCGCGTCTGCAAGCTCCCGGGTGTGTGTATGCGCGCGTCCACGTGGAGGGATGTTCGCCTGTGGCCGAGATGCGTGTGCGCGGCCCTACGTGTAGCTCTGCGTGCCCCGGTGGCCCAGTGTCTGGCGCCCAGGTGTTGGATTGTGGGTCTGGGTGTGTGCTGGGGGGGCAGGTGCACACATTTCTGGACGTCTGAGAGTCTGTCCGTGTGTACACACGTGTAGAAGTGAACACACCTGCCTCTAGGTGAACGTGCTTTTCTTGCATACTCGCGTGCCTGTGTCCACCTGTGTCCAAGCCCCTTATGTTTCTGTGTGTGCTCGTGTGTACATGGGTCAGTATGCGTGTGAGTACACATAGGGCTGCGGGTTTATGGGGGGCAATACTGGAGGGGCAGAGGCTCATCCCCGCAGCTGTCCCCACTAACCAGTCACCTGCTGTGGGGTCCAAGGAAGAGAAAAGCGGGTGGAAAAGCCCCTTCCCTCACAGCAGTCAGAGACCTCATGTCTGTCCTAGCTTGGTGCCGGGATTGGTGAGGGGGCATCAGAGGGGCTCTGCGATGGCCTGGCTGCAGGAGCCCAGTAGGGCTCCATGCCTCCTCCCCGCAACCCCCGCTCGGCCCCACCCTAGGTTCAGAGATACTTGGGAATGACCTTGAATCATCCTGTTTCCTTGCCCTGCCCCTGCCCACTTACCAGAAAAGAGGAAGAACCAAGTTCCATTAGGTGGCACGGCGTTCCCCCCCCACTGTGAGGCTGCTGGGGCCCAAGCCAGGCGCTTCACCCCTCCCCACCCTGTGGCCACTCTCTCTGTGCCCCCTCTGTGCCCACCTTGTGTCTCCGTTGCCCTTTTGGGACAATGGCAGTCTAGACTCTACGGTTTCCTCACCGATGTTCCATGGCCGTGACTCTGATAAGGAACTCCTGTGGGTAAAGACCACCTCCCCAGAGGGCTTTGGGGAGCCACCCCGTGGAACCCCCAGTGGGGTACCCTCTGTCTCTTGCTTCCGCCTGGCCCGGGCGGGAAGTGGCTGGTTAGTCATGGCCCCGGGCCCCAGCCTGCCTCGGATCTGGGCTCTGCAGCTGGTCTCTGCCCGCCCCCAGGTGAGCCCTCACTTCCTCGGTGCCTGGCACCCCACGTCCATCTCAGCCAGGATGCCAACAGTGAGTACCCCCATCCCGATGTCCGGGGCCGTCCACCCAGTCCACACCCGCGGGACTTCAGCCCCATGTCACGTGGCTGTCCTCTGTGACTCGGGCCCCCTTCAGCCAGTGCTGCACACGCTTTCACTGTCACCTGATGTTACATTTCTGTCACCTTTGCTTCCTGACCTCCTGCTTTGGGCCCCTGGGTCTGTGAGTGAGATTTCGGCCCTGGCTGCTCCCTCTGGGTTTCGGCCCTTTCCGTCTCTGCCTCGCTGTCTTTTGCCCAGTTTCCGCTTCTTTCTCCCCCTGGGTCTCTCCCTCATGTCCTTTTGCCCCTGCCCCCGTCCCTCCCACCCCCTCTCAGAGGCGCTGGGCCCCAGGCACCCAATGCATCACCAAATGTGAGCACACGCGCCCCAAGCCGGGAGAGCTGGCCTTCCACAAGGGGGACGTGGTCACCATCCTGGAGGCCTGTGAGGTGAGTGGTGGCCAGAGGGCCTGGGCGAGCCTGTGTCTCTGCCAGGACCCCGGACCCCCCCCCCCACTGACTCCTGGCTCCCTCCCTGCAGAGCAAGAGCTGGTACCGTGCCAAGCACCACGACAGCGGGCAGGAGGGTCTGCTGGCGGCGGGGGCGCTGCGGGAGCGAGAGGCGCTGTCGGCGGACCCCAAGCTCAGCCTCATGCCGTGAGTCTGGGGACGCGCGGGGGTGGGCGGCAGGAGGGCCCGGCCAGCTTGGCCCAGCGTGCCCTCCCGCTGGCTGCAGGTGGTTCCACGGGAAGATCTCCGGCCAGGAGGCGGTGCAGCAGCTGCAACCGCCCGAGGACGGGCTGTTCCTGGTGCGCGAGTCAGCGCGGCACCCCGGCGACTATGTGCTGTGCGTCAGCTTTGGCCGGGACGTCATCCACTACCGCGTGCTGCACCGCGACGGCCATCTGACCATCGACGAGGCTGTGTGCTTCTGCAACCTCATGGATATGGTAGAGGTGCGGCCGCCGCCCAGCCCGGGCCCCTCAGAGCCGCATGGTCTGCACGGTGGAGGTGGAGGCCCCTCCCCACCCCATTCCGGCAACCGGGTGGGCCCGGGACACGCAGAGCTGCCTGCACAGTCCTGGTGTGGGAAGGGAGGGGCTTGTCTCCGCGGACCACCAGCCCCACAGCTGGCCCGAGTCCTCTGGGTCCACCTCTAGGAAGGGTCTGGGGTGGCTCCTCTGGGGATCCTTGGGAACCTCCATGTTGACACTAATCCACAGACCACCGCCCCACCTTCCCCAGGATCCTTGGTTTCCTAGCTTGCATCCTTTCCGTTCCCATGGAAACCAGCCCAACTCCTTGGGTGGGAAGCAAAGCCCTCTTCTCCCCAGCTCCTGCCCACCCCATCAGAGAGGGCTCGCTGGGGAGGGCACAGAAG
Source organism: Spilogale gracilis (assembly GCA_004023965.1). Taxonomy (NCBI): domain Eukaryota; kingdom Metazoa; phylum Chordata; class Mammalia; order Carnivora; family Mephitidae; genus Spilogale; species Spilogale gracilis. The sequence goes on along the minus strand of PITA01013523.1, from coordinate 23,959 downwards.
GCAGGGGTTCCCTGCCCCCACCTCCCGGGGGCGGGCTGGGCTCACCGCTGCCTCTGCCCCGCCCCCCCCAGCACTACAGCAGGGACAAAGGGGCCATCTGCACGAAGCTAGTGAAACCCAAGAGGAAGCAGGGCACCAAATCGGCAGAGGAGGAGCTGGCCAAAGGTAGGGGCCCCCGCCCCTCCCCACGGGGCCCACAGCCAGGGTCACGTTGCCCAAGCATGTTGCTGTGCCTGGCACCATGAGTAGAAGACCTGGGGCAGCCCTTCGGTCAGGCAGGGGCACGCACAGATGCCCATCAGCCCCCAAGGAGCGGATTCCCACTCCTGCTGCTGTTTCTATGTCCCCATCATCCGCCCTGTCACCTGGGCCAGAGTGCCCTCCTCTCTGGGGGGAACATTCCCCTTCCCAGGGACCCCTGCCTCTGCGGCCCCAGAGGTGACTTTCTACCATGAAAATCCACCCACATCACTCTCCTGCCTTCTAGAACCTTCCCTTGTGGCTGAGCCATCTTTCTCGGTTCATCTACCAGCCTTCCTCTTTGCTTGCCTCCGATTTCCTTTTTCGCCTCTGTGCTAGCGTGCATTCCTTTCCCTCCACCTGAAGGGCTCCTCAAGCCCCTAATAATGAAATCCTTTATGCTCAAGGCCCTGAGCAAATGCCCCCTCCCACGGTCTCTCCTCCTGAACCTGATGATCGTGTCTGTGTCTCCCAGGGAAATCTGGACCATTCGGGGATGGCCCCAAGGGGAGTCTGGTGTCCCTGTGCTTGATTGTAACTAAGGGCTCGTGATTTGGAGGGGGAGCTTTGGGGAGGAAGGGGAAGCAACCTATAGAGCCTACTAGAGGAGAGAGGATGGGAGAACATGGGCATGTTTGAGACCAGGAGTGAGGAAAGCTGGACCCTAGATGACCACTTAGAGCATTGGAAGATTCTGGAACCTTGGCCAGAAGTTTCCAGAAGCTTTACTGGTCTCCATGTCTATTGCATTTTTTGCCGTGTATGCTGGGTGGCCGGACTTAAAGGACTCTAAAGGGAACAGCCCTTGGAGTATTTGGAGGGACTCACACTCCAGGTAGAGGGGAGAAGGGTCCTGGGCCCCATGGGGCATTCCTGGGGGGTAAGACTGGAGTCCAGCCCCACCCCTGTAACCCCTTTCCTCAGGTCATCCTGGGGTAGACAGGTTCTGCTGCTTTCCAGCACTTGATAAGAAGGGCCGGGAGTGGGGTGTCTCGGACAAGCCCTCAGGGCATCGCTGGGAGCAGCTGAATGTGTGCCGCCGGTGGGGGCGCTGCAGGGGCTCCCCCTGACTCCGTCCTCCTCCACAGCTGGCTGGTTACTAAATCTGCAACATTTGACCCTGGGCGCACGGATTGGAGAGGGTGAGTTTGGAGGTGAGTGGAGGCCTGGGTCAGAGGCTGAAGTGGGGGGCCTGTTCGGATTTAGGAAACATGAGGGGTGAGTTAACTCACCCCCCCGTTAGCACCTGCTCTGTGAGGGGGGCTGATGTCAGCTCCGGGAGGTGCTCAGTGATCAGTGATCGAATGTGATGCCTTCACACCTCCAGCCCTGTGCTTGGAGCGCCGCTCCAGGAAGTTGTTCCTCTGGAAGGCGCTGGGGCTTACTGAGGTCAGGGGTTGGCCTCCCTTCTCTGGAAAGGGCCTGAGTGCACCTATTTTAGGCTTTTCAGGCCAGACAGTCTGATCTGTGTTCAGCTCCGCCTTTGTAGCAGGAAAGCAGCCATATGCACAGGTAAATGAATGGGGTGGGGCCGTGTGCCAATAAAACTTTATTTGCGAACACTGAAATTGGAACGCCATGTAGTTTTCCTTTGTTGCAAAGTAGTATTCTTCTTTTGATTTTCTTCCCCCCAAACAATTAAAAATGTCAAAACTGCCCAGAACTTAGGGGCCGTAACCGACTGAGCCACCCATGCGTCTCTGAGCTTAGGGGCCTGGCAGAAGCGGGGTGCCCTCTGACAGGACTGGATTTGCTGCCCCAGCGGCAGTTCGCAGAGCTGGCTTCAGTACTGGTCTCTGATCAGCTTGTAGGCTTGTAGGTTTTCAGGGCCTGGGGCCCACGGCGGGACTGCGGTGCGTGGGGGTCGGGGTAGGCGGGCATTCCCACTCCCGTTCTCCCTCTAGCGGTCCTGCAGGGCGAGTACCTGGGCCAGAAGGTGGCCGTGAAGAACATCAAGTGCGATGTGACCGCCCAGGCCTTCCTGGACGAGACGGCGGTGATGACGTGAGTGCGGGGGCGGGGCGGGGGGCGGGGCGGGCATCCCGGGGGCGGGGTCTCAGCCGCGCCCTCACGCCCACCTGCCGCCCCCGCCCCAGGAAGATGCAGCATAAGAACCTGGTGCGTCTGCTGGGCGTTATCTTGCACCAGGGTCTGTACATCGTCATGGAGCACGTGAGCAAGGTGGGGTGGGGCCTGAGGTGCCCCCGGGGCCTGGGGGGACCCCCTCGCCGAGCAGCCTCGAGCCCCCCAGGCCCATCTCCCTCCCCGACAGGGCAACCTGGTGAACTTTCTGCGCACAAGAGGCCGGGCCCTTGTGAGCACCTCGCAGCTCCTGCAGTTTTCCCTGTAAGTGGGGCTCCCGGGACCGGGCGGGGAGGTGGGGAGCCTTCCAAGGTCATGGGGACACTGAAGCACGGAGCGGGCTGAGTTGGGCCTGGGGAGTGTGCGCCCTCGCAGCCACCCCCGCCTCGGGCTCCGCCCCCTCCCCAGGCACGTGGCCGAGGGCATGGAGTACCTGGAGAGCAAGAAGCTGGTGCACCGAGACCTTGCCGCCCGCAACATTCTCATTTCCGAGGACCTGGTGGCCAAGGTCAGCGACTTTGGTCTGGCCAAAGCCGAGCGGAAGGGGCTGGACTCAAGCCGGCTGCCAGTCAAATGGACGGCGCCCGAGGCTCTCAAACACGGGGTGAGCCCCCCTCCGCCTCAGGGACCCTGGGAGCCACAGCTGTGCCTGCTCTGGGACCCTGGGCACAGCTCGTATTTTCTCTGGACCTCTCTCAAGGGAATGGCTCGGCCCCCTCAGTGAGCGCGTGGCCCACTGTTCCCTTTTAGCCTGTGTTTGGCCTCTCTCTTGTGTGACCCTCTCTGGGCCTCAGTTTCCCCATTTCTGAAACAGACGGGCTCTGTGCCAGGGCCAAGACTAACAAGGACCCCTCCCTGCACTGGGTCTGAGTCCTCTCAGCTGGGGGAGGATCAGAGGAAGTGGTCTCTTGGGAGGAGACCAGAGAGTGAAGGTCAGCCCAGGACGACTTCCTGGAGGAAGCAGGGACTGGTGGGGAGGCCCTTCAGGGCCCCTCCTCACCCTGATCCTGGGCCCCACAGAAGTTCTCCAGCAAGTCAGATGTCTGGAGTTTCGGGGTGCTTCTGTGGGAGGTGTTCTCATACGGCCGGGCTCCATACCCCAAGATGGTGAGTGGGGTCTGGGGGAGGCTCTGGGGCCCTTATGGGTGTGGCGACCGTGGCTCTGACCCCATCCACACTGGTGTGCCCTCTGCCCACAGTCGCTGAAGGAGGTGTCCGAGGCCGTGGAGAAGGGGTACCGCATGGAGCCCCCCGAGGGCTGCCCGGGCCCCATCCATGCCCTCATGGGCAGCTGCTGGGAGGCTGAGCCTGCCCGCCGGCCGCCCTTCCGAAAACTGGCAGAGAAGCTGGCCCGGGAGCTGCGCAGCGCGGGCGCCTCGGCCCTGGTGGGGAGCCAGGACACGGACAGTTGTCCCTTGCCCCGAGGCCAGGAGCCCTGATCCTGCCCAGTGGGGCCTCAGGACCCAGAGGAGAGAGTGGAGAGCGTGGGGTGGGGGCACGGGCCGGGCCCGAGGAGGGTCAGGGCTGGTGAGCTGCCCGTCTGGCTCGCAGCAGGGACAGGCGCCCACGGGGTCTCCAGGCAGCCTGTGGACACCGCAGACGGGGGAGGCGACGGATCAGCACCTCCATAAAGACTGCTTCCAAGGACTGTGGTTGTCTGGGTCTCTCTGCAACGCTTGGCGTCCTGCACCCCAGGGCTTAGCCCCAGGGGACCCCCCGCTTGCATCACTCAGCCTGGGGCGATTCACCAGAGGGGCCCACCCAGCCGGGATCTTGCAGCTGCCGCGGGAACCCAGGTCCCTGGGGACGGAGCCCAGAGACCCCCTCAGGCCCGGATCACGGCCACCCCCACAGACGTGCTTATGATCATCCATGGTTCCCACTATGGTACCGCCATGGCTGCCGTATCAGGGTTCCCAGAGGGCCGTGGAGGCCCGAGTTCCACACCTCCGCGTCCTCTGCCCCAGCCCTTACCCCTCTGGGTGGTCGTGCGGGAGCCTGGGGAGGGTCTCCCACGGTGCTGTGTCTAGGCCCTACCCCTCTTGCCCACGCCCCACACAGGGGTTGGGGCTCGGGCTTGTGCCCCCAGGTTCCGAGCTTTGTGGCCCTGACTCGTGGTAACCAACCATCCCGACCTGAGAGCATTTCCGGGATGCAGGGACATTAGTGCTAAAAGTTAGTGCATCCAGTGACCTGGGGAGTGGGTCCCCCCACCTGGGCTGCAGCAGCCTGCTCTATGATCAGGCGCCTTTTGGGGTGGGGGTAGGGATCTGAAGGCTCACCCCAGCCAAGGGCTCAGTCAGTGCACACAGCTGGTGCTCAGTTACTGCTGTGACTGACAGCCACTCCCCCCATTGATGTTTCCAGCCAGCCATGCTTGCTTCTAGGGTGCCTGGCTGGGGCGGCCCTCACGCCAGGGCTGGGAAACCCCAAGCGTGGGGGCTGGGGAGGGATCGCCAAACCACCGCACACCCTCCCCCTGTGGCTGACCCGCCTCCGCTGAGGCTTGGGGACTTTCCAAGGTCACAGTGACCTGCGTTGCCCCCTCCCTGCCAAGCCCTGCCTACCCTCTGGCCGCAGTTTCCCCACCAGCACCTGAGGGGGCTTCAGGATTCTTCCTGGGGGAGAAATGAAGGATAGGAGGCCAGTGGGGCCGAGAGTGGCCTGATCCCCACCTAATCCAGCTGGAGGGGACATGTGGCCCCGCCCCGCCCCACCCCACCCCTAATCCTGTGCACCAAGCTGACACAGCGTCTGCACCTTCAGCCGAGTCTGCTAAGCCACCGCCTCCCCTGCCTCCAAGCCCCAGATCCCTCCTGCAGCCTCTTAACCCACCGGGGCCAATTAGCTAATTGGGGCCTGAGAACAGAGCAGCTCATTAGTAATGAAGCCATTGTGGAATTAGGGACCCCCCCCCCGCCCCATGCTGCAGGCCTCATGCCCCCCGCCCCAGAGCCTGGAGCCCACCTCACAGACATGGCAGCTGGCCTCAGAGGCTCCCGGGGAGCCTGGGGAAGCACCAGCCACCCCTCCTGCCTGGGCTGAGGGCCTCCTTGCCCGGCTCCCCCCTCCCCTGGGCGCTGAGGCCCTGAGCCCCCTTCCCAGCCCTCAGCAGGAGCCACAGCTCGCTCCACATCCAGCTGCACCCCCTCTAGGGCCCGGTGCCCCTGTTCACTGGGCGGGGGGCGCACAAGCTCGCCTCTCTCTGCAAAACCAATATTCCGTCAGGGGTCCTGTCTTCCTCACGCTTGCTTCCTGGTCCGTACAGGGGCCTGCGCCTCCTGCCTGGCTCCGCAGAGACAGTCTCCCTCCTGTCCTTCGTGTCACTAAATCCATCAGATATTTTCTTGGCTTCGCCTTACCCCTGCATCCCTGGATTCCCCCTTCTTGGGCCCCAGGCTCTGTGGGAGGGGGCGGGAGTGGCATATGGGCTTTCCCCGGGACCTCCTCCTGCTCTTGGGCCACTGCCCTGGGACAGCCTTGTCGTGACCTACCCCCAAAACGGGGGCCTGGGTATCACCGGTTCCTCCCTGTTCCCCAGACTTTCTCCCCGAGGATTGTTCCTCTGTCCCCTTCTCCCCCATGTCCATCCCCACAGCCCTTGCCCTGATCAGGCATCTAGCCTCCTCCCAGCCTTCCATCTTGCCCACAATAGATATTCACCCAAAATGTCATCTGTGTCCCTCCCGTGTTCCACAATCTCCCATGGTTCCCCAGGACCCTCCTCTTCATACATAGCTGTGTCCAGCATCGTAGCCTTGCACTCCACCCCGCAGTCTGATGACTTTCTCTAAAGGAGCAACCCACCCTCTGTTCCCCCTTCCCTCATCTGCTGGAGTTTCCTCACTAGCCTTACAACCCCCTGACACAGTCTTCTTTGCTGATTGTCTGTCTCCCCTACTAGCATGTCGGCTCCAAGATTTGTGTCTGTTTTGTTCACTGCTGTGAACAGTACCCGGTATACATTAAGTGCTCAATAACGTTCATTGAATGAATGAAGAGCAAACTTCTATTCACTCTGCAAAACCCAGCAAAAATGCCCTGTACTCCCTGGTGAGCTCAGTGTGTGGGGAAGCCAACTGGAACTCCCTTCACCTGTCAGGACCTTGGCTTCCCCCACCACTATCACCACCTATGTGTCTGAGAGGACCTTTTTCTGGCCCCAGCTGATAAAAATAGCAGCAGTGGACATTCACTGAGCCCCTGCTGTATGCCAGTCACTGTGCAATGCTCTCTGCTTTGATCCCCTCCTTGTCCCATGAAAGCCTCCTCAGGTAAGTCCTGGCGCCACCTTTCTACAGCTAGGGAAACTGAGGCCCAGAGAGAGGGAGGCCCTTGCTGGTGTCCTTCTGCGAGGGGAGGTGCACCCAGCCCCTGGTCACCCCTGCACACACACCCCTGTGGAGCCCCAGCCCTCCTCCCCTGTGCCCGCCCTCCGCAGCTCAGCGGGAGGGGCCGCCTCAATTAATCACCTCGCGCTAATCTTCCCCCCACTGGACCCCAACCCGCTCCCCGCTCGGGTCCGGCAGGGTCAGGCCAGCAGCAGACGGGGTGCTGGACCCACTGGGGCCGGAGCTGCGTGGATACTGGGGCTGTCGAGGGGCTTCAGGGGGCGGTGAGTACTGGCCATGTGGGCACTGGTGGCAGTTGGAGGTGCACAGCTTCCCAGGTTGGACTATGGGAAGCTTCCCAGGTTGGACTATGGGGGCAGCCTCCTGCCTTCCTGGGGGTCCCAGGCACACGGAAAGATGGACGGACAGGCCACAGCAGCGCTGTAGGTCGATGGAGGTCCCCAGGGAGAGCTCGAGCAGGAAAGTGGGGTCAGAGGTGGAGAGACGGACAGGAGATGGACAGAGAGCGAGAGCAGCCCAGATGGGCGGGGAGGCGGGATGAAGGCAAGCCCTAGCGCGTGTGTCCTTGGCACCTCTCACCCCAGGCCCAGGTGCTGGGGGCTCTCCCCTGCCCTCCCCCTGCTGGCAGCCCCCGCCACCGTCTCACGGCCCTTCTGTCCTGCCGCCTGGCCAGGTGCCGGTGAGGAGAAGCCATGTTCCTGAGCCCCGGCGAGGGGCCGGCGGCAGAGGGTGGGGGGCCGGGCCCAGGTGAGGAGGCCCCCAAGAAGAAGCACCGGAGGAACCGCACGACCTTCACCACGTACCAGCTGCACCAGCTGGAGAGGGCGTTCGAGGCCTCCCACTACCCGGACGTTTACAGCCGCGAGGAGCTGGCGGCCAAGGTGCACCTGCCCGAGGTGCGAGTGCAGGTGAGGGCAGCCCACGTCCCGGGGAGGGAGCCAGAGCTGGCTCGGGACCCTCCCGGTGTGTAGGCAGATCTCAAAGCTGGGAAGGCTTCCCAGAGGAGAGGACGTGGGAGTGGGGCCTTGGCATTTGAGTAGAAGTTTTCTAGTTAGAAGGCGGAAGAGGTTGGGGTGTCTGGCTGGCTTGGCTGAGCACGCGACTCTTGATCTCGAGGTTGTGAGTTCGAGCCCCATGTTGGGTGTGGAGATTACTTTAAAAAGTCCTAAAAAACAAAAAAAGCAAAGCAGGGAAGGAGAAGGGCTGAACTGTAAGCATCCAGGAGCGTGCGGTGAGCTGTGGAGGGGCCACGCCTGAGGCTTTTCCAGCCGGTGCACAGCGGGCGGCCGGGGAGGCAGAGCGCGGCTGAGAAAGAGCTCAGGAAGGGCAGGAAGGGCGTTCACTGCTGAGCCCAGTGCCCAGGGCCCAGAGAGGCCGCGAAGCCGCAGGGGTGAGGCAGAGTGGTGAGGAGGGCTTAGCTTCAGGAGAGTTGGGCTGATTTGATCGGGGGTATGGGAGGGCCTTTCTCTCAAGGCAGATAACATCCCGTGGTCACCGCAGCAGGCGGGAGGCCAGACCCCAGGGCGAACCCTGCAGAGCGGGGAGCCCTGAAGGACAGAGACGGTGGGGAGAGCGGGCCGGCTGGCTCCTCCGCGTGCGCCCTCAAATGGGAGCACCCCTTACTACCTCCAGGTGTGGTTCCAGAACCGCCGGGCCAAGTGGCGCCGCCAGGAGCGTCTGGAGTCAGGCTGCGGGGCTGTGGCAGCCGCGAGGCTCCCTGAGGCTCCAGGACTACCATTTCCCTGCCCCCCCGCCGTGCCACTGCCCCTGGAGCCCTGGCTAGGCCCCGGGGCCCCAGCCGTGCCAGGCCTCCCACGCCTCCTGGGCCCGGGCCCCGGGCTGCAGTCATCCTTCGGGCCCCATGCCTTTGGTCCGGCCTTCACGGAGGGCTTCACCCTGGAGGAGGCGTCCCTGCGGCTACTGGTCAAGGAGCATGCGCAGGCTCTTGAGAGGGCCTGGCCCCCGGCCTGAGTCTGGGGCCCACCTAGCCCTCTCGTCTCCGCCTGTCTGTGGCCACCCATGTTCTCTCACCCATGCCCCCAGCCTGCCCTGCAGGGAGACTGGCATGGTCTCAGGGCTGGCCTAGGGCCTTGACCTCCCCGTCTGCCAGATGGGTGTGGGGCAAATTGTGAGGCTCTGGGACAGTAAGGCCACCATCATGAGCCAGTCTGACTGCGCCCAGGTCTCCTTGCCTGTACTGGCCCCTCACAGCTGAGCCCCAGCTCTCGGGCCTCCTGCTCTCCAAGAAACTCCCTGCATTCCCTGCGTGCTCCCCTGTGCCCGTCCCGGGCCCATCACTTTACCGCTCATACAGCTGCTTTGTGGGGGAAGAAACCAAAGCCCGGAGAGGCCAGGCTTGATGACCACCCTTCCCGAAATTCAGACAGACTTGAGGCCACGGAGCAAGGAACAGGGTGTGACCAGGCTTGGGGCTGGCCTAGTGTCAGCACGACAGGGGACCTCCCCATGGAACGGGGTAGCCTGGGTCAGGACAGAGGGGAGGGGTGGAGGGTAGAAGTTTCAAGTGACCAGCACCCCGCCCGCCCACCCACTCATCCGTCCATCCACTACGCAGTGCAGATGTGACAGTGAAGACAAAACTCCCTGCCCTGATGGAGCCGCCACGCCAGTGGGAGGAAGACAAGCAGCACAACTAAATAAATACATGCATACATAAAACACCAACTGGTTCTAAGTGCTGAGGGAAAATAAGACAAGAGGCAGTCTGGAGTGTGAGGCAGGACTGAAGTTTTAACAGGGTGGTTGGGGGCCTCTTGGATGTGACATCGGAGAACTGGAGGTCAAAGAGCGAGCCATGAGAACACCTGGGGGAAGAGTCACCCAGGCAGAGGGAATGATGGCACGTCCAAAGGACCTGGGGCAGGAATGGACCCCGGTGTCTGGGAGAAACCACCAGGAGGTCCCTGGGGCTGAAGCAGTGGGCGAGGTGCCAGCAGGGAGGTGAGAGGAGGCAGGTCTGCTCTGGCCTTGTGGCCATCACCACTCTGTTTCTACCCTGAGAGTCACGGAGATCCACGGGTGGGAGGGTTGGGATCTGCTCTGGGTGGGCCACCAGGGAAGGCAGGTAATCCACTAGGCAGAGTCCTCCTAAGAGGATGAGCTGGAATTAGCCCCCGGCCCCTCCCATGCCGCTAGACAAGAAGGCGGAGGAGCCTGGAGGGCCCCTGGTCCAGCCCTCAGGGGACACCTGCATCCCGCCACTCCATCCCACAACCACATGCCCACTCAGACCTCGCCCCGGCCCCCTCCCCCCACCCCCTCCAGGCAGGGCCGGAGCTAGGACTGATGGGAGCTGGTTCTCACTCCAGCTGTGGGTCAGGTTCACGGCACCCAATGCAAGACTCCCGGGGCGCTTCCTGGTAGAGGGGGTGCAGGAGAGGTTGAGCCCCGGACATGAGTTGCGTGAAAGGAGGATGGTGGGTTGGCCTAGGTCCCAGGGTTCAAATGGCCGATGCAGACAACTTGTGGCCTTAGTAGAAAGGAAAAGGAAGTCCCGTCCCTCTGGCTGGGCTGGCTAAGCCGGGTACGGGGTGTCAGTCAGGAGTCCTGGAGCCGCCCCCGTCCGGGAACGGAGGCCCCTGAGCCCAGCACACCCGAAGGCAGGGCCCGCCCGGGATGCTGCGGTCTCCCTGGTCTCCCTCTCAGGTTCGTAGAGTTTGGAACTAGCCTGAGCCCCCTGGAGCCAAGAGAGGTTTGTCTAGGAAAAGCCTCCACCTGGAGCCGCGGACCCGAGGCACCCCGCCCTCCAGGCCTGCCGTCCTGCCAGCCCACCCCACAGCACCCAGCAGCATCCGCAGCCTGCCAGGGACGGCCCCGGGGGCCGATCCAGCCTCACCATGGGGCCCAAACAGGCACCAGGTCAGGGCTCTCCTCTGTCCTCAGAAAAGCCCCTTTTCTCCAGGAAAATAAAGTCCTCCGTGGTGGCTGAGTGCAGAAGACGAGGCGTGCCGCCGGGGTCATCCTCTGGAGCCCAGGGAGGCCCTGGTGGCTCTGGGCGGCCGGCCGCTAGCCCACTAGAACTTCTGGTTCTTGCTCAGGCGGTTGTGACGCCAGATGTTGTGTTTCCGCAGCAGCCGCCAGTACTCCCGGGTCTCGGGGTCCAGTTCCTCCAGCTTCTTGGGGGGGCCCACGTTCATCTCGAACAGCCTGCCGCCGGGTGGGCAAGAATTAGCGAGGCAGGGAAGACTCCCAGAGGCCCCCCAGCCCGGGTGCCACGGGCAGAGGTGAGAGCAGCCTGGGCACTAACCCCCACACCAGCAACATGGTGGTGGCATGATCCCGGGGCATGCCCTCTGCACCCCCAGCTGGGTTCCTGGCTGTGGAAAGGCTGCCCCATCCCAGTAGCGCTGGTATCCAAGGTGGGCACGCCCTAAGTCTCCTGCCTCCCGGTCCCTCTCTGTACTGTCTACCGGAAACACCTCCCCACCCCACTCACTCAAGCTTTCCGAAACATCCCTAAGCTTTAAGCATCAGCAGGGGTCAATGGCTTCAATGTTGTGCTACTGGTCCTGGGGCCAAGGGCAAAATCTTCCCTGTATCCCCCACGGCCCTGCAAGGGCTGAGATCATCACCTCCCTGCCTCTCCTTCTCTTCTCATGTTCACATCCTGCTGTTCTGTTAACATCCAGGTGCAGTCCTGCCCCAGGGCCTTTGCACTGACTATTCCCTCCACCTTTAAAGCTCCTTCCACCCATTCAGGTCTTGAGTCACGCCTCCCCTCCCCAGGGAGTCCTATGGAAACCTCAGATTTGCTCAGCCAGACCCTCCTCACCCCCTCACACGCTCTCTGGGCTCTCCATCCTGGCTCACTCACCACTCCGGGTACTCGGTGTCTGGCTTCAGGACCACGTCCTGGCCCTCCTTGTAGATGTTGACACCCATGGCATGGGTGGTGAGTTGGACAGGGTCTGTGCACACATCTGGGTCCTTCAGGGCCTCACTGGCCACGCCGCCTTTGCTGCCTTTGCCCCCCTTCATGACTGAGGGTGGGGGAGTGGGGGGGGAGAGTGTTATTTCTGCTAGCTGGGTCCTAAGGAGGCCGGCCTTCCCTTCTGCCCCTCTTACTCCAGGTGCCCCCCCCCCCGACCCCAACTAGGCTGTCTGCTGCACCCAAGACAATTTTAAGTGGGGCAGGGACTGCCTTAAACACTGACGCTTCGAGGGACCAGCTGACTGCTTTCCAACTCTGTTTACCCTACGGAGAAAGGGCTGGCGTGCATCTTCAAGCCCCAACATTTTGTCAATTCCTTCCTTCCAACGAAGGACCAGGCCACCGCCGGGGGAGATTTTGCCTTTGTTTCACTGGCTAATACTCGGGTGGGACCCACGCGTCCTCAAACTTCTGGTGCCAACTTCCCTCCCCATACAAAACCCGCACCTGCGCTGTGAGTCCAATCCCCTCCCCCAGGTACCTCAAATTGCGCCTGCGCACACCGCTCGGCGCCAGCCTCTTCGCGTTTGCGCACTGATTCTAGGCAGCGCCTGCCAACCCAGCGCCTGCGCACTAATTCCCCAATGTCCCAAACCTCTCCCCTCTGGGTCCTTCTTAAGCTAGCTCACCCGGTCTCTTGGCATAACCCCGTCCGAGGCATCTTCCAGGTTCGGCCGGGACCGGGAGCTTCCGGGCCTGCCAGCCGGTCCAGGTCCACGTAGCCCCAAAGAGGCGTCTGGCCGCCATGACGTATGCTGACTACCGGCACGTGCACTTTTCCGGGAGACGACAGCGCCCAAGGGGTGCTTGGGAATTGTAGGCTCCTAGGCATTTCTGGGAAATGTAGTATTCCAGTCTTTGGCGTCGAGGTGCCTTTTTTTTTTTTTTTTTTAACTTTTATCGGGATTTTCAAAAGATATTTCATTTACTTATTGCCCTTCCTCAGTTATCACTTAAAGATCACGCTTTATGCATTCCCCACTCTATTCAACGAGCCATTACTGAAAGCCTAAAAATAGGTAATACGTAATTGACTCATTATATTCCGGCCCTTTTGCTAAATCCATAACCAGCGCGACCTCGTGTAGTCCTCACAAGGAGGAAGTAGGTACTATTATTAGCCCCAGTTTATAATTGCGGAAGCTAAACTCAGGGATGGAAAATTATGCGGGGACGTGCCCTTTCGCCTCCCTACTGGAAGCGTAATCGGAAGTCCGTCTACCATAGGGTCCCTGCGCTGCTTCCGGCGTTGCTCGGTCGAAAGAGACCGCCTCTAACTTTAGTAATTCCTGGTCCTATATCTTCCCATCTGCCATCCATTGGAAGAAGGCCCACAGCCGTACATGGCAGGCAGTGGTCTCTAACCCCAATTTGTAATTGAGGAAACCGGTCCAGGGGCCAGCCCGAACTCCCGCTCTGCGTTGAGGCCCGGGATTCGAACCCTTGGTTCCGGCACCTAGCGTTCCCACGCGGCGAACTACATTTCCCAGCAGGCCCCGCACACGTGCGCAAGCCCAGTGGGTGCGAGCGCTGGCGCGGTCAGACCTGCCGGCCCTGCGGCTGGGAATCCGGGAGCGGCGGCCACTGGAGGACGGTCACGCCGGGGGCGTGGGGTTCTGGGGGGGTCTCGAGATCTGAGGCCACCTCGGTTTGAGAAGTGAGTGTCTCGGCGGGGCAGAGCGGGGTCTGGAGGCGGCGGCTGGGGAAGGGAGTCTGAAGTCTTGAGGCTGGGGTCTGCGAGAGGACTGGGGTCTTCACTCCGTAGCTTTAGATGGAGTTATGTCTGCAGGCTGCCTTCAGAGTTCCGGGTCAGAGTCCGGGGTTGATCTTGACCGTGGCATTGGAGGTTTTGAGACGAGGTTCTGCTTTCTGGCGTCTTGGGTCCCTGGTATTAAAGTCCGGGGTCCTGGATCTAGTCTCAGGCTGAGGTCCTGAGTTCGAGGTCTCGGGGACCTGTACCTGCCAGGTCAGGCTATGTCTCCAGCCTGGGTTACAGGTCGCGGTAGGGGGAGACTTGGAAGAATCAAGTCTGGGGGAGCAGGGTGGGAGTGGCCCCGGCTGACAGGTACAGGGGGGTACTCTGCGATTCGGAGCCTATGAAGCCACTGTCTTACAACTGCGTCTTGTGCATCTCGACTTCCTCAGCTACAGATTGGAGATCATAGCGGACCCTTCCTTGCAGGCTATGATGGGGGTTCAGTTCTGTGTTGTACATGAACAGCGCCCACCTAGAGCTCGACACCACCTTGGCACTCAGGAAGTCTTGTCTTTGAATCTGTCTTTCAGATGCTGGCCTGAGCTGGGATCCAGGCATGGAATTCCTCACAGCTTCCCAGTCTCCCTCAGGCCCTCCAGCTATGAACTTGGAGGAGCCCAGGGACACACTTTCACCTTCTCAGGACCTTACCTCCCCCAGCTGCCAGTGGGACCCGGTGCTGGGACGCTCCAGCAGCCTGGGGCAGATGGAACTCGACGGGCCAAGTATTGAGGACCTGGTGCCCCAGTTTGAGACTCTGCCTGGTGATCTGGTGGGCTCGTCCCCAGATGGACCTCCCTGCCCCTTGCACGTGGCCACGGGCCACGGCCTGGCCTCCGGGGACATTGCTGATGGCCATGGGCTCTTGTCTGCCGAGGCTGGCCGGGACGACCTGCTGAGCCTTTTGCGCTGTCAGGAATGCCCTTCCTCCCAGTCTTGTCCCAAGGAGCGTCCGGCCCCTGCCCCTGCCCCTCGTCCACTGCAGCCGCCCGAGGAACCAGATGGAGACACCAGCACCCCGGAATGGGCGGAGGGAGCTTCCGCCGAGCAGGGTGGCAGCAGCAGCTCAAGCAGCTCCCCGGAACCCTGGCTGGAGACGGTCCTTCTGCTCGCTCCTGAAGATCCACCAGCCAGTTCCCAGGTAGAGCCTGTCCTGGCCTCCAGGCCACCTCTGCTGCCAAAAACCAAGCCAGGGGACTCAGTCCTGCCCCTCTTCTATCTTCTTCCAGAGCCCCAAGACTCCGGTGCCATACCCTGCCCTCCAGGAGGGTGAGTGTCCCGCCCACTCTGGCCCCAGAGACTTAGCAGTTTCAGAATCGCCCCAGTCAAGCTCCTCTCAAAACGGCGCAAAGTTTGCCAGTAAGGAGTTGCTTCTAGAGCGGCTCCCAGGTTAGTTGAGTAGATTCCAGTTGGTCTGGGAAACAGTGTTGAGAATGTTCTAGAACAGCTAGGGGCTGGAAGGGTGGGCGTGGCTTTTGTAGCTCTGGGCTTTAGAGCCGAGGTTGGCAAATTACTGTCTGTGGAGCAAATCCTACCCGCGTGTTCTGGCTCGTCTTCTCAGCTAACGGGGGCTTTTATGGTTTTAAGTGGTTGGAGGAAAAAAAAAATCCAGAATAGTATTGCTCGATGTGTGAAGACTGTGCAACTCACATTTCAGTGTCCACAAATAAAGTTTTATTGAGATACAGTCATGCCCATTCATTTACATATTGTCTACAGTGGTTTTCATGTTATAGCGACCAGGTTGAGTAGCCGCAGCGGAGACCAGCTGGCCCACTCAGATAGACATATGTACAGGTTAGCCCCCTGCATAAAAAGCTTCTCAATCTTGAGGTGCCTGGATGGCTCAGTCGCTTAAGTGTCCAACTCTTGAGCTCCACTCAAGTCTTAATCTCCAGGCTGTGAGTTCAAGCCCCACATTGGGCTCCAGGCTGGGTGTGGAGTCTCCAGGGTGTGCTTTAAAAAAAAGGGGAGGGGTTGTCAGTCTCTGCCCTGAAAGCATGGAAAGAACCAGTCCTGGGCACCTAGAATGTTCTAGGATTTCCCCCCAAACTACCTGAAGCTGTATATCCAAGAGCCAAGGTTTGTGGTTGTGGGAAACAAGCTGGTTTGGACTTAGAGTTCCAAGAAGGTGCTGGAATCATGGGTGGAGCTGTGACTCACCTTGGGAGTTCCAGAACTCTGCATTTTGCCTGTGGTTCTAGATTTAAAAGAACCTGGGCTTGATTGTGTTCTAGAATGGTGAGCAGAGCTGTCTAGCCTGGGGGGGTTCATGTAGAACTTATCTACAGTTTAGATCGGGGGGTGTTCTAGCATTGTGGACAGGGCTGTGATTCCAGAGTAGTCAGAAAGTTCTAGAGTTGTGCTATACAATAGAAGCATAATGTGAGTGATGTGTAACTTTTTTTTTTTTTTGAAGACCTCTATTCATTTATTTGAGAGAGAGCATGAGGGGGAGAGGTCAGAGGGAGAAGCAGACTCCCTGCCAAGAAGGGAACCCCACCTGGGCTGAAGGCAGTCGCCCAATCACCTGAGCCTCCCAGGCGCCCCTGATGTGTGACTTTTTTTTTTTTTTTAAGATTTTATTTATTTATTTATTTGACAGAGAGAAACACAGCGAGAGAGGGGAATGAGAGAGGGAGAAGCAGGCTTCCTGCTGAGAGGGAGCCTGATGTGGGGCTCGATCCCGGGACTCCGGGATCATGACCTGAGCTGAAGGCAGTCACTTAACCAACTGAACCACCCGGGCGCCCTGTGATGTGTGACTTTTTTAAAAAAAGAGTTTATTGGGACACCTGGGTGGCTCAGTCGTTAAGCGACTGCCTTCGGCTCAGGTCATGATCCCGGAGACCCGGGATCGAGCCCCGCATCAGGCTCCCTGCTCGGCGGGAAGCCTGCTTCTCCCTCTCTCACTCCCCCTGCTTGTGTTCCCTCTCTAGCTGTGTTTTGCTCTATCAAATAAATAAAATCTTAAAAAAAAAAAAAAAAGTTTATTTTGAGAGTGTGTGCCAGCAGGGGAGGGGCAGAGGCAGAGGGAGAGAAAAATGGCAATGGGGGGCCCCTGGGGGATCTCAGTCAGCTAAGCATCTGCCCTTGGCTCAGATCATGATCTCAGGGTCGTGGGATTAAGCCCCACATTTGGCTCCCTGCTCCTCCCTCCCTCTCTGACGCTCCCCCTACCGTGCTTGCTCTCTCTCTCTCTCTCAAATAAACATAAAATGTTAAAAGAAGACCCTAAGTAGACTCCCTGCTGGGTGTGGAACCAGACACAGGGCTGATCCCATGACCCTGAGATCATGACCTGAGCAGAAGTCAAGAGTCTGATGTTCAACCGGCTGAGCCAGCCAAGCACCCCCGTGTGTGACTTTTAATTTCCTAGTTATTTGCTTTTAAAAAAATAAACGTGGGGCCCCTTCCTGGCTTGGTCAGAGGACGTGCGACTCTCCCTCTCAGAGTGATGATTTCGAGCCCCACGTTGGGTGTAGCGAGTACTTTAATAAAAACCAAAAAATTAAAAAAAAAAAACAGGAAAAAGTAATAACATTTTAATTAACTCAGGCGAGTTAAGGTGTCGTTTCCACTTATGATCAACATCTTAACAATTACCTTTTCTTCGTACTAAATTTCCGAACTCCAGTGTGCGTTTTTGGGTCCACAATCCCTGCACCTGCCTGGCCACTAGCGTTTTGGGTGGTGCGGTTCTAGAACCCCGGAGTGGAACTGTTTGTTGTTCCAGAATGCATAGATCCGGAAGATGACGGGCAGAAGGGGCTGTAGTTTAAATTCACTTCGAGGGCGCCTGGGTGGCTCAGTGGGTTAAAGCCTGTGCCTTCAGCTCAGGTCATAATCTCAGGGTCCTGGGATCGAGGTCTGCTCAGTGGGGAGCCTGCTTCCTCCTCTCTCTCTGCCTGCCTCTCTGCCTACTTGTGATCTCTCTCTGTGTCAAATAAATAAGTAAAATCTTAATAAAATAAAATAAATTCACTTCAAGTGATCTCGACCTGGGGCCTTCACCTGTGTTTTTTTTTTTTTTTAAGATTTTATTTATTTAGGGGCGCCTGGGTGGCTCAGTTGGTTGGGCGACTGCCTTCGGCTCAGGTCATGATCCCGGAGACCCGGGATCGAGTCCCACATCGGGCTCCCTGCTCGCCGGGAAGCCTGCTTCTCCCTCTCTCACTCCCCCTGCTTGTGTTCCCTCTCTGGCTGTGTTTCTCTCTGTCAAATAAATAAAAAATCTTTAAAAAAAAAAAAAAAAAAAGATTTTATTTATTTATTTGAGAGAGAGAATGACAGAGTCAGAGAGCATGAGAGGGGAGAAAGTGAGAGGGAGAAGGAGAAGCAGACTCCTCATGGAGCCACAAGCCAGACGTGGAACTCGATCCCGGCACTCTGGGATCATGACCCAAGCTGAAGGCAGTCGCTTAACCAACTGAGCCACTCAGGCGTCCCTTCACCCAGAGTTCTAACCCAAAAAAGCAAGTGCTCCTGGTTAGGACATTCTCGACAGGCTGCTTGTGATTGCCCATGGAATTATGGAGCCCTGACGGCAGAGTTCTGTGGGGTTATGGGCCAGGTCGGTGGAATTCCAGAACTATGCGCAGAGTTGCTCATTTCTGGACTACTCAGATCATTCTTGGACTTGCTGGGGCCAGCTGAGGTGTCTCAACCATTTGAGGATGTTCTAGAACCCATGCAGAATTCTGTGGGGTGGGGCCTATCGGAGACCTCTAGAACCACAGAGGGGAGCCATTTGGGGGTTCTGGATGGTGTGAGCCTCTTAGGCATGGGGAAACTTGTCTCTTCCTACTCTGATCGGGCAGTTCCGCAGCCGTGGAGTGGGTTTTCTCTAGTCCCGGCTGACAAACGGGAAGGCCAGAGCGGCGGGCAAAGCTAGCTGCCTCCAGACTGGTTCGGGGCATTCCTGAACCATTGTGTGCAGTTGACCATAGTCTTATAAGGATGCTGGTTTTAGGAATGGGACTGCCTGGTTCTAACCAGATGACAGAATTCTAGAAACCCAGGGTGGACGTGCATGAGTGCCAGAGCAGGTCTGGGACCCAGCCGTGGTTCTAGGCGCCCGGAGGGCTCCTGAAACTGCCGCGCGGAGCCGGAGCTGGCTCTAGGCTGACAAGAGGGCTCTAGATGTCTGTGGCTTCTGCCAATGGAATGGTTCTAGAAGAGCGGGCGGACGTGTGTGTGGCTCAAGGGTGCCAAGCCACGGGGTAGAACCCTGCGCTCCCAGACCACTGAGGGAGCCAAGACCTAGGGCAGAGCCCATGGGGTTGGACATGCGTGGCTGGGGGCTCCTAGGGGCTGACCCTCCTCCACCGTTGCCTTCAGTACCCGGTCCCTGTGACCATGAAGACCTCCTAGATGGTGTCATATTTGGGGCCAAATACTTGGGCTCCACCCAGCTGGTGTCCGAGCGGAACCCGCCCCCCAGCACACGCATGGCCCAGGCCCGGGAAGCGATGGACCGTGTCAAGGTGAAGCCAGGGCTGGGTGGGTGGGCTTCCCCAGGGCCAGCGGGCAGGTGGGCGGGTGGGCTGCAGCTCTTGGAGCCCTGCTTGGAGAGGCTGGGTCTTCGCGGGCCTCCACCTCCCGGCCCCTCCCACAGGCCCCTGATGGGGAGACCCAGCCCATGACGGAAGTGGACCTCTTCGTGTCCACCAAGAGGGTCAAGGTTCTGACGGCTGACTCCCAGGTACAGGGCCAGGCCCGGCCGCTGGAATGTGGGGGCCCCACTGAGGGCCCCCACAGCCCACCCAGGCCTGGTCTCCCCCCACCCCTTCCGGATCCAGGAGGCCCTGATGGACCACGCCCTGCAGACCATCTCCTACGTCGCAGACATCGGCAGCGTCCTAGTGCTCATGGCCCGGCGGCGGCTGGCCCGGCGGCCGGCATCCCAGGCCCACAGCCACAGGCTCTACAAGATGCTCTGCCATGTCTTTCACTCCAAGGATGTGAGCTGCCCCACTCCGGGCGTCCTGGGCCAGGGGGCGGGGTCTTGGGCCGGCCCCACCCTCTTCCAGAGCCCGCCTGGCCACTGTCACCGCACTGTCCTTCCATTGGTCCTCCCTGCTGCCTGCTGTCTCCCTGGCCCTTCCCGGAAGCCTTGGAGATTGGTGGCCGACCCCTGAACCGTCCCCGCCCCAGGCCTGTCTGCCTCCCCTCCCATCCCCCCATAGACTCCCCAGGACAGTGGCTGGTCTCACAGTCCCCAGAAGCCACCGGGCATCGCGCTGTCACCTGAGAAGCCTGCACCCCCATGGGGGTGGGAGTGCTCGGCTCTGAGGGCGCCAGAAGGTTTGGGGGACCTGAAGGAGGTGGGTGGGGCACCACCAAGAGCTGCTACCATCGGCACACAGGCCCAGCTCATCGCTCAGGCCATCGGCCAGGCCTTCTCCGTGGCCTACAGCCAGTTCCTCTGGGAGAGCGGCATCGATCCCAGCCAGGTGGGTGCCCAGCAGAGCCAGGGCGCCGCGGGGCCCGGCCACCTCCACAACGGGGACCTCGACCACTTCTCCAACAGCGAGAACTGCAGGGAGGTGAGCAAGCAGGCCAGTGGTCGCCGCCAGCCCCGCCTCCCCAAACAGAGCGGCGGCCCTCATGCCCCCCCACCCTGTGTGCCCCTCCCAGGTGTGCGTGGAGAAGCGCCGTGGCGAGGGCCTGGGCGTGGCCCTGGTGGAGTCGGGCTGGGGCTCCCTGCTGCCCACGGCCGTCATTGCCAACCTGCTGCACGGGGGCCCCGCTGAGCGCTCAGGGGCCCTCAGCATCGGGGACCGCCTCACTGCCATCAATGGGACCAGCCTGGTGGGGCTGCCCCTGGCCGCCTGCCAGGCCGCTGTCCGCGTGAGTGCCCCCCCAGGGTGGTCTGGGTGCCCTTCCCCGGTGCGGTCTGGGAGGGGCAAGGCAGAGCATGAAGTCCTATCCGCTCCTGTGTGCTCAGGGAGACGGAGCCTCAGAGAGGGGACGCTGCTGGTCCAGGGGGACCTCGGCGGTGTGAGAACTTGGAACACGGGCGGTCTAGCTGCAGGGCCGGGAGCCCTCCTCTCTGCTGTGAGGCCGCCCGTGTGCTCTTGAGTCTTGACCCTCGTTGCCGGCTGGGGAAACGGAGGCCTGGAGCTGGGCGGGCCTCACACAGTCCACATAGCACGTTACTGAGCAAGCTTGGCAGGTGCTGCTAGACCCTTGTGCTTGATGGGGAAACTGAGGCCCCAGGGTGCTGCCATGTACCGAGGGGCCTGGCAGTGCCCTAGAAGCCCCGCTAGGCCAACAGGCCCCATCCCGTGCAGGAAGTGAAGTCACAGACCTCGGTGACCCTCAGCATCATCCACTGCCCGCCGGTCACCACCGCCATCATCCGTCGGCCCCACGCCCACGAGCAGCTGGGCTTCTGCGTGGAGGATGGCATCGTGAGACCCCAGCCCCGGGCCGGGGTAGGGGAGTGGGGGCTGGCGGCCCTGAGCACAGCTGCCTGAGCCGCCCTGGGCCCTGTGTCCGTCCCCTCCAGATCTGCAGTCTCCTCCGGGGTGGCATCGCAGAGCGCGGGGGTGTGCGCGTGGGGCACCGTATCATCGAGATCAACGGGCACAGCGTGGTAGCCACGCCACACGCCCGCATCATCGAGCTGCTCACCGAGGCCCACACGGAGGTGTGCGGGCAGCGGGCGGGGCCGGGGGGCCCTCCTGCCAGCATGGGCCCCCTTCCACTGAGCCACTGGCCTCCCCTCTGCACCCCCCACCCAGGTCCACATCAAAACGATGCCAGCCGCCACCTATCGCCTGCTCACCGGCCAGGAGCAGCCGGTGTACCTGTGACCAGCCACCAGCGCCTCTCCCTCCCACTGCCACCGCTGTGCCTTAGCCCCAGGAGCCCCGGGAGCCCGTCTGCAGGGCCTCGAAGGCTTCTTGGCTCTGTGTTATTTTCTGATGTAAAACATTAAATGCTTTGAAAAAAAATGGGCAAAATCTCAGCTTAAGGTCTGTGGGGTTGAGAGAAGAAAGAAGATGGAGTCTCACTCTTGTGTCCTTCCCAGAAATCTCCAGACGCCAGTGTTGTGAAAATACTCTATTTATTAAAGACAGGCAGAAAAAGGTGGCATTCTGGGGAAATCGAGTCTCAGCTCCAGGGGGGAGCAGGGAGTATGGGTCAGCCTGGCCACCTGGGAGGGGTCACAGGTCAGTGGCCGGGCCCCAGTCATAGCCGTCCTCGTCAGAGGACTCCATATCTCGAGCTCGTGTAAACTTTTTCTTCAGGGCCTCCCGCCCATAGGTCCTGGGGATCAGGAGACAGAGGAGAGGCTGTGGGCAGGGGGGAGGCTTGAACTACCCTTACCGGAGGCTGACTCTGCTAGGCACAGTGGTTGCGGGCAGGGACGAGAGCAGGACTGTGCATTTAGGGATCAGGCCTCATTAACAGACTCCTACACATCCTTCAGAGCCCCATCTCATGTCCTGTCCTTCCAGAAGCTTTCCCAGTCCTGTCAGCAAGCCCTGACTACATGGGGTGGGATTGGTCCCTCTGCTTTCATCTCACCCACTAGGCTGGGAGCACATGAAGACAGCTTGGTTCTAGGTCCCTTCATCCCCTGAGCCTGAATCCCAGGAAGAGGGCTGAGGGGCTCCAGGCTGGAGTACTGGGGCTCTTACCGCATGCTGTCCTGTCGCCACTGACTGTTGTGGGGGCGGCTGTCCACCTAGGAGGGGGAGAAGGGTGGTCAGCACTTCCCCCAAAGTAAGATAAGCTGGGGTGAAGAGCACCCCTCTCCCCACGTCCCATCTTCGCCCAGGCAGTGGTGCCCACAGGCTCTCACCCACATGGTCTGCAACTGCTCTCTAATATTTAGTGAGAAGATATGCTGGGATGAGGCTGAAATCTCCTAGCCTGTCAGCAAAGGAGGAGCTGGGTTCCTCATCTGCCAAATTCCTCAGAGGGCTGTTAGGAGTTCATAAATAAGTTCCAGTACGGAAATTGCTCAGGATAGTGCCTGCCCCATAAGCAAGCTGCTATGGACAGTTGAGCAGGACGGACACTGCACAACTCCTAGGAGAACATCATAGATTTGTACATTTTCACACCTAGCTAAAGAGGGTTTGCAGGGGGGTACCTTCGTCAAATTTATAGAAAGGCACTGTGGGGGCTGAGGTAGCTTCACAAAGAATAAGTACTACATGTAAATATTTGTTATTGGTAAATACTCAAATCGTATGGGCTGGGACTTGGGTAAGTGCATCGAATTTAAACCACCACCTTGGGATGTCAAGATTTAGCTATTCCGTTGTATCCCAGATAAGGAAACACTGTGGTCAGAACATCTGTTTAAAGTTGTTCAGTGTCGGGGCGCCTGGGTGGCTCAGTTGGTTAAGCGACTGCCTTCGGCTCAGGTCATGATCCCGGAGACCTGGGATCGAGCCCCACATCGGGCTCCCTGCTCGGCGGGAAGCCTGCTTCTCCCTCTCTCACTCCCCCTGCTTGTGTTCCCTCTCTGGCTGTGTTTCTCTCTGTCAAATAAATAAAATAAAAAAAAAAATAATAAAGTTGTTCAGTGACTCACAGGTTCAAATAGCCTCGGTCTGGGTCTGAGATACTGATCTCAGCAGAGAAGCTTCTGTCTATTGATATCCTGGGGGGAAAGAGCAGCCCCCCGCCCGTGTGTCTCAGCCCCATCCCAAGACCCTTGCCAGAGCCACCCCTCTGCACCCGCTCACCTGGGCCCCTGGGGGACCGGAGGCTCTCCCATGATCCTGCGGGCTCTGGGGCTCATCCGCTAGCACGGGCTCCGAGGACCGGGCCAGAGCTGGCGACGGGGGACCCTCGTCCAAGTCCGTGTGGGGCCCACCCTCGCCATCTGTGTAGCCCTCGCCGTCTGTCTCGTAGTCGCTGTTGACTCGGCTGTCACAGCTCAGATCCGCGGAGCTGTCCGCCAGGCCCCGGTGCGGGAGCTCCAGGTTGTCCTCCGAGGAGTTGTCCAGCTGTGGGGCATGGTGGCCAGGCTGAGCCAAGACTCCCCCCCACTTCCGCCCCCAGCCAGGCACTCCCTGATCTCAGACCAGATCACCCACCCAGCACACCAGACTTCGACCTCAGTCCCAAATCAGGTCAAGATACTGACCTCAGGTCAAAGCCTGACTGTGGACACGCCCCCAGCCCCCACCGGGTACCTGGTCCTCCGCTGTCCAGATGGGCCGGGTCTGCTGCTCCAGGATGATGGCCTTGAGCTCCTGGTACCAGCCGTCACTCGTGCCGTGCAGGGGGATGGTGGCTGCGGGGAGGGGACATCAGCGTGGCGGAGAGCCTCACCCCGTCCGCCGACCCAGGCTCCCCCGCGCCCAGCCCACCCGTGAAGAGATGCTCGCTGTGCTTCCGTAGCTCCCGGGCTTGCGCGTAGAGGCGGCGGGAGCTGCGGCGGGAGGCGGGCGCCAGCCACTGGCGTAGGGCCTTGAGGGCTGGGCGGCTCTCGGGGGCGCAGAAGACCACGATGGGATAGTACTGCACGTAGTTGAGGCGTTCGATCGCCGACGGCGTCACGTCCAGGAGCGCGTGCTTGTTCTGGGCCCAGCGGGGGCGGGGTGGGGG